>JAHDVE020011535.1:0-13783 GCA_022606495.2 Halesus radiatus | reverse complement strand
AATAATTAATATATATATATATATATATATATATATATTTCATACAAAACATTTCATAAATAGAAGAAAATGAAATATTATGTACCTTCCAAATTGAGAATCGTGACTCTCTTATCAGAGACAAGAACTTCTCCTTTCTGATAAGGAAACGACAAAGAATACCCTTTAATTAAATATATTTTGTGAATTACTAGTAATGCAACTTATAAGAATAAAAAAAAAATTAAAATGACATTTTTAGTTTTCCCAAACCCGTTAAAATAATCCAACAATAATCTTTTATAATGCGTATTTTACACAATTTTCCGTTCTTTGTGATAATCGTAACCTATTGTAATTTCTCATGGCTTCACCAACTGGCTATCTAAATATAACAATGTCTGATCTGACTAATTTACAAACAAGACAACAATGAGGTTATGTGCTGTGGCGTGTTCAGGTGGTTCCGTTGACAAAAATACACATGATTCTTCTTCCTGTTCATTATCACCAAAATACAATCAATAAAAGTGTCTCTCCCTAATTCATGTAAAAAAAAATCCAAATTCATTTAGAATATTTCCGTAATTCATGTAAAAATTACCCATAATGTAATAACAATGCTATATTTTAACGCATCAGCCGCTCGCCAGGGGCGCCGAACTGTGCACTCGACGTTGGCTTATGCAGCATGGACCTATGCACAGCAACTTCTTGTAATAATATAATAAAAAAGAAGGAAGAGCAAACCAAAATAACGTAATTAATATTCTTAAATTTAAAACTGCTTTTGCACATAAAATATATAAATATCTCTCCACTAGGTTATATAATTCACTTTCACCAGCAGTAAAAAAGAAAAAAAAAAAACAGAAAAGTAAAATGATTTCAAAAATCAAATCAAAACCTGGAAAGAAATCAAAGAAGAGGAGTTATCCAGCATCTTGAAAAGAACTTCAGTTTTTAAATAAAACCTAGTCCGGATCAGCACAGGAACCCCTAGTAAGAAAAACACTACAAATTTATTTCGTAAAAATTAAAAAATATGACGTATAAGCCTTTTACACCAGGATAAGAGAACACTTTTCTAGCTGTGTAAACAATAAAAAGGACCTGTCGAACGTAGCTATCCATCTAATAGGTAATCACCACCCATTCCATAAAGACACAGATGTTACAATATTACATGTGTGCAATAAAGGTAAAAAATTAGATAAATTAGAATCATTAGAAATTAATCGACTAATAAGCAAAGTAGAAGAAAAGTACGTAATGAATAATCAATTAGAAAAAAGGGCTGACTCTCCTTTAATATATCCATTATAGTGTAACCTTAGTTATATGCAGTAATAGTATACAATTATAACCATGAATGTAAATAGGAAGCACATGCAAAATAACAGAATAAAATGTAACTGGGAATTTTTGTCGCAGACGTCCAAGTCGAACTCTAAGAAGATATTACCCTGATGTGTACCTATTATAACATAATAAAATATTTAATAAACTTAACATAAATGTACCTGGTTATCCGTAGTTCATGTGACTAGGGGACAAAACTGTTCATCTTAGCAAACAAGACGGAAATTACAGGGAAATAACAAAACTAGAAAGAACCATCTGTTCAAATAAAAGCTGACGAATGACTTTAGGTCCGGTCGAAAATAAATAAGTGGATAAAAGTTACAAATGTTTTTTAATTAAAAAAATCATTTTTATATACCTTTTTTATAATAAGTTAAAAAAAATAATGATATGATTCGTATGAATAATGTCCGATCTGGCAAATTTACAATACACCAATGAGGTTATGTGTTGTGACCTATTTAAATGGTTCCGTTGACATAAAATGCATTTATTTCATCTTTCAGTTTATTATCACAAAAATACAATTAATACAATTGACTTTGTTAGTAGCTGGATGTCATGTTTTTGCATGGTAAATAGATTGAGAGAGGTAAGTCTACCAGTGTGGTAGTGTCAGGAGATAGGGTTACATGCAAATTACACACACACACCTCAGAGTTCACAGCTCAGAGCATGAGCCTACGAAAGACAATCAAGAAATAAGGGATGGACTAAGTTTATTGCTTTATAACTTAGAGGTATTCTAAGAAGCCGGATAGTAACTACCAGCGTTTGCAACGTGTCTTTATTCAGCAGGTATATCACTGGGACCTGTTTACTCAAACACAATAAATTATAATAAGAGTCGAACCAAGATTCGTGCAACCGGATTAGGTACATATCGTCCCCGGCTAATATAGCAGGTACCTAATTATATTTATTCATAGAAACTAAAATCTCGAAAAGGATTGGACTCTAATCTGTAATATTTTTGTGGTCAGGGTTATTTTTTTCCTGACCTGTGGCGGTTTTCTCCAATGAGCGGTTGTGCAGTGAACTCCCAAAGAAAAACTACGGAGAACAAGACTCACTTACGGCCGAGCTTCCCAACCCTACTGAGCAACGGCTGAGCCGAAATTTTGCTTCAACACCGTTCAAATGCACAAATAAGCTCTTCCCAACGAAATTCTCTATTAAATTTACGGTCAATTTAGGATATCGATTTTTGTGGATTAAAGTTCTCCTCAGCAGAAAACTAGTTATAAAGAAGTGTCAGCAGGGTGAACAAACGACACCGAAATGTCAAATGTCATTATTAGTTTACGATCTTTTTTACGCGATTCAATTATTGAATGACAAATATGTATTTCCGTTTTCGAATGTCAAACCATGTTTATTGTATGTTTTAAATAGAGCTGAAGATAGCTCAACTTATTTTAATAATTACAAGCTACGTTTTTTCTTGTTTTTTCACTAATCGAGAAATGTTAAATGTCAAATGTACAAAACGAACATTGTGCTTCGCGGCATGATCAACAGTTAAGTAAACATTTTATTTTCAACATATTTTGAACACACGCGTTTGTGAAGTATAAAATGTTAGTTTATGATTTAGTTTTTAAAACAAATGATGTGTATTCACAATAAATACAAAATTAACTCATCTTTTTTTTACGGTAACGCCACACAGGAGACCCCGAAGGAAATAATTTCCAAAATAAATAAAATAAAATTATATCATCTTTGGGGATGCTGTGTGGAGGGTCTTTTAGAGGATAGGAAGGTGTGAACTTGGGTCTCGAAAAGACCCATGTTGTAGGATGGAGCAAACACAGAGGCCGGCAGATCGTTCCACAGCCGAGCTGTTGAACACAGGAACGAGTCGTAAAAGCGACCCGTTCTCATATGACGAATTTAAACTGTGTGCAAATCTTGGACACGTGTTTGGCATGTTTCCCGACTATGCACCGGTGCTGAAGGGATCAATGACGCTAGTTCCTCAGAGCATCTTCCATTAAAATACTGGTAAAACCCTTGTTTTCACAGCATTCCAACCTGACGTCGGTGCTCCAAAGATTGCAATCCATTTGTCAAGATCGGCGAATCTATCAAACGGACCGCCCGTTTCTGCGCAGAGTCAAGGGTTTTTTTCAGATATTTTGGGACTCCCGACCAGAGATGGCTGCCAAATTCTACAGTGGGGCGCACTTGCGATTTGTACAGGGTCATCAGTTGTGTACTATTAAAGTATCTGCGGGCTCTGTACAATACACCCAGCTTCTGAGAGTCTAACTTTACTCTGGCTTCGATGGAGCCCATTATTGTCACTGTTATTGTCTTGAAAGTGAGCGGCTACTATTTTATCGTGTATGATAGTGGGGGGATACTATTTTATAGTTTGGCACCTTCATAGACAATTTAGGATGAAACATGATTGGAAACAGGCAAACAGAGCTAGTATTTAGCAAAACACTTGGCTGGCAAGACTCAGATTGAACGGCCGTTAGACTATAATATACTGCGGTTTGAACAGCTCGCCGCTATTCCATAGCATTTTGCCGGTACAAATACCCAAACAACGCGTCACGATTCCATAGTAAAAAAAAAAAGGAATACAGCGTGGCGTTCCATAGGTGCGAATTCTGGATCGCACTCAAGTAGCTAACAAACCTATGGGATAATTCGTACAATACAAATTTGGTGTCGAACGGTGCCGGAATGTGCGTCAGAGCCGAAATTCGTTATTTCGGTGCGTTGCGGTTAAGTAAATATTGTTTTAATTTTGTCTTCATTGTGTGAATGCTTTTATATTATTTTCTATTTTACTTTATAAACCACTGTACACTTACATTATTATATTATACATGTCTTTTAGTTATAGTTAAATTTAATTACAATAAAGATATTATTATTATTATTATATTTAAAGGGTAATTTATGGAGTATTTACATTTTAATATGACTTTTTACAAATTACACACTTTCATAAAGACACTTAAACTTACACTTTTTAATAAAAAAATATATGAGAAGTTTTTGCATTATTAGCAATATACAATTTATGGGCTAGGGGTAGGGGTAGGGGTAAACACATCACAACTTCAAAACGTTACCCCAAACCACTCGTCACCCTGGGCAATAATAATAATAATAATAACAAAGCATTTATATAGCGCAGTTTTGTGTTGTTTCACTTCAAGTGCGCTTTACTATAAATAAACTTAAAAATGATTAAATAACTCCATTCAGTGGTACGCCAAGTATTTCAGTCATGCCTTTCATGTCAGATTATTTTTTTCCTGATTCGGCTCTGATTCCTTGACTTAACATCTGTCTCTCAAATAATGGTTGCTCCAGTTATTCTGGCCATATAAGTCACATGTCGTATATGCCAAATAAGGCAGGAAACTCGACTCAGACTCGAAGCAAGTCGATTCGATTTAGCGAGAGGTTCTACGCTACACACACAGTGCACATGTATCACGATTAATAGTGTATCATGGATGTAGTTTAACCATTTACAAATAATACCGACATTTTATTTTGTAAACATCATCGTATGCACATGTAAACGAAACTCTATGTGTGGGGCGATCCGAACGTACTTGAAGTTCCTTTGTGCAAAACTAGGCTTGGCAGATACATTTTTTTTATTGCTCCTAAAATGTATAATTCACTATCTACGGAATATGATACAAGTGTCCAAACATATCGTCTTTAAACACACACAAAAATGTTGTAAAAAACTGGATAAAAACCAAAGATATCAACCTTTTCTTGCTTTAACTGTGTATTTTCCCCATTTTATTTTCTTTTTTTATTTTATTTAACTTACCTTAAACAACCATGTATTAATACAAATATAGTATTTTCTCCAACAACAACAAACAAATAGTAAAATAAACGAGCAAAACTTTTTTATTTCATTTGGTTTTCTTTTAAAATAAATATATATATTATATATTATAATAATAATAATCGGATGATTTTTATAGCGCCGTTTTTGTGAAAAATCACCTCAAGGGCGCTGTACAAATCTTAGTTCCTATTCTTACATTATTCCTATATTACATCTATTACATTTTTTTTTGGACAGGCTATCATTACACATTATTTATAGACCATATAAAGAGATGCAGTTAAATTATCAAAACTAAATACGGCTCGATCTAAGTTTTCATACATGTTAAATTGAAAAAAAAAAAGCTAACTGTATTTATTCCTTACGATATATTGAAAAACGCTAATACAAATGATAGGAGTTATGTGAAGTTGGGCGGCGGGTAAAGACGGGGGCCGGGGGAACTGATCCATATCCATATCCAATGTTTTTTGTCTTTGTTGGTGACGCCCCTGGGCGGCCTGACGGGACGCTTGGTGTTAGTCTGCCCGTACGCCAGGTAGCGCTTGTCGGCCGGCTTCAGGATCTGGAAAGAGCACACCAGCGTGTCGTCCATTTCTCGCCCCAGTCGGTGGTGTCATTGTCGGGGTCGGACCACAGCAGGTCGCAGAGCAGCCTGGTCGGGCACATTTATAATATTATATTATATTATATTATATTATTCATATATATCAGCTAACGACAATTCTCAATATAAAACTTTTTTATTTATTATAAAATTATAAATCTTTTTATTATACGTAGAATTTATAATTCGTTATTTAGAAGTGAATAAAAAAATCATCTTATCAAAACACCTTGTTATGCAGGTACTGGATCAGTATGGAAATTATTATTCTTCACTTTTGTTTTATATATTAAATATGTATTTTTTTAGTTTTGGCGTTGTTTCTTAATTGTTGTTCAATATATAAAAAAAACTAAAAAACTGTTTTTAGTGAAATAAATTAGCGTATTCATGAGCAAACCAATTATCAAAACGGATATTACGATAATATTAATGCTCAATACTATTATTATTCTTTGAGTTAAAGTTTCTAAAAAGGTAATTATTTTTTTTAATTGTGTTTAGTCATGGTTTAACTAAGAATAGAATATAGAATTGTGTACGGTAAAGGTCATTCTTGTTTTGACATTTGACATTCTAACCTCAAAACTGATCAAAACCGACCGGCCATAGATTTGGAGCGTTTTGGCGAGGTTTGAAAATTGTAACTTGTATTCACATGAAACTTTGAAAATTATTTTAACTATGAAAACTAACTTTAGAAGAAAAACTAAACATACTGGTATTTATTTAACTTGGAACGTCACTATCCGTGGCTAAAGGAGTAGGATCAACACGGTTTATTACCGCAAAAATCAATCATCATAATACTTCTGGCCGTCATGATTTTCAATTTTATCTGATAATAATCAGACAATGAATTAGTAATTACGCGATATCAAAAATAAGATGTTTCCAAAGATCAATAATTTAACAAAACAAATGGATTAATGATTTATAATCATTTGCGCGTTTATTGAACTGAATTATATACCCGTACTCTCTGTATTCTAACTACATACTATGATGATAACAATGTGGAATTATTAAAACTTGGTTCTGATTGGAACAAATTGGATTCCCGAAGCCGCAATGATCACACTAATATAGCCACAACAAGGCAATTCCAATCCACTATCCGTTTTCTGATTTAAATCACATACTTACATTAATTTTATGAAATGAAAATGATTCTGTGAAATGGTGCCCATTTTATCAATTTATTTATTTTTTTATTCAAGAAAAAAATACAGATACAGACAGTAATATTAAAACAATATACAATATCTGGAGAACTCAGCTGCATCCCAGCTATATAAACCTCGAGGAATTTAAGATTGTGTTATTCAGAAAGAATTTGAAAAAGTGCACAATGTCTAAATAACGTAACAGAAGGTAAATAAACCACAAAATTTTTTTACAAAAATAATGATTAAATTAAAAATAGTGTTATACAAAGAAATAATAAAAAAAGTACACATTGTGTAAACACTGTGCGTTGAAGTTTGTTTGTCTTTTTATTTATTTTATTTTTATATATATAAAGAGCTTTCAATTTTCTCTTAAAAGTACAGCATGTATCAAAAAATATGTCGGAATCCATCAAAGTTTGATAATCATTGATTGATAAAATTACAATATTCAAGCAATACTGAAATAAAGTTTATGTTGTGATCGGGAATAGAACTCGGGATTTTCCGATTTTAAATCGAGAGATTTGTTTAAAATCAAATGTTTACGTATTATCTGAAAATGTTTCCACTTTTTTTCTGCAATAATGCCCATTTAAATATATATTTTTTTAATGATTTATTTAGAATAGAAAGTTTTACATATATAACGCCGCCATTAGCATAAAAAAAGTTTTTGTAATAAAGGCGGGTTTGTGAGAGGTAGCAAACGTTTATATTTATGTATTAATTGTTTTTGTGTTTAATTCGTAGAACTTCATTATTATTATTTATTTTTTAATTTAATATAAATCAATTTTAATAATGTTATTATTAAATTCTTCAAAGTATTTTTTTTATTATAGTGATAGCTGTTTCGGCGTTCAAGGCCATTTTCAAACTGCGATTAATCCACGAGGCTTTTATTTAATCCCACCCAATTCTAATTTGGACGGATTTTTAAAAATAGTGATTTATTATCGGTATTTTAATTATTTTCTATTACGTGAGGTTTTTACGTTTATAATGTGTTTTCCCCGCATTTAAATGACAATGTTTTCTTAATTGATTTACTTAAATGTGTTATATTGTTTTGGTAATGTGAACATACGGAGAAGTGGTGAATAAAATTATATTTATATGAGTATATTGAAAAATTCTTCCAAATCAACCTATTCGTTGAAAATAATTGGAAATCAATTAAAAAAATAATTATATTTTTGCGGTTTCCTTCATGAATGTTAATTCAAATAAATATAAATAATAATGTAAAAAATAAAAATGTAAAAATACGTATTCAGATATATTATTTATGTTTATATATATGCCCTATAATATGGGCTTTTACATATTTAGTTAATTGCAATAGTCACACAGGTGCAAAACATTACAGTAGGTACATAGATAACATAGATAGCCTTCATGAAATACAACAACTAAATATTTAATTTGTCTCACGAACAAATACAGGAATAACATACTGTAAGTACCATTCCAAATAATTAGCTACAGAGGCGAATATTCAAAACATACCTCACATTCACTGATACTTATACTCTAGATACATATCTTAATAATTGTTGAGGATATATACAATAATCGTCTGTATTTGTATTCCAGGCGTCGTGAGTTTAATTCCTCGGCTGGCTAAGTCCTCCATCATGACAAAAGAAACATCTTTCGCTTACTGTGATGGTAGTAGGAGATTTTTCAAATATTGTCTGGTCATTCGTAACTCGGGAATGTTTGTCCAGTTTGTTCAAATTGGTGACACCAACGGCAAATGCTCTTTTTAGTTGGAGGTTCAATGTGAAAGCGGTTGTCCACTGACTTTTACAAAACTCACGAACACAGAAAACCTTGAGCTGCAATTTTAGTATTTTACTCACAACTTACCGAAATGGCTTCTTGGCGGCGCGAGCACTCTAGTAGTCGTTTGCGCAACTATTAGTCAACGACAGACGAACCAAATTTATATGTACAATAATACATAAGTATTTTAAAATTAATGTCTCAGGTAGGAAATTGCTAAGGGACGGAAGGAAAGGAATTAAAGTGGATGGGAATTTTACATTAATGTGTTGGTGGAAAGAAAAAAAAATATATATCTACCTATTCACTTTAGCCTTGAAAAGGTGCTTTGAGGGAGCATTCCGAACGTCAGATGGCAGTTCGTTCCAGAGACGTGATGCTTGTACTGATAATGAACGAGAGAATGATATAGCTCGGTGGATGGGAATCGCAGGGGTTCTCTCATCACTTGAGCGAAGAGAGAGCCCATGTTCAGGTGTGTTGAATTTCGTCTTCTCTTCCTATCGTGATAATTAGTTATGTGGGTACTAATTTTACGATTCAATTTCACCGTCCTGGAATTAATCGTAGATATGGATTCGATTTCTCCAAGTTTTGAGTTAGGTGGCTGCTGGAAAGTCTAGACCATTATGTAATATGCAGCCAACGACTGGCAACACAATAAATTCAAATTACTAAGTCGATTTGAACAGGTAGAGCAGTGATGCATAAACCCGCGGCCCGTTCCGTGCGGCCGCGAGCCTTTTGGTGCCTACTTGGCAAAATAATACAATTAAAAATCAACAGCATTGTCTCAGTGGTTTTACCTTGAGCCCAGAGAATATTTCGCCTGCGGCGCTTTTCTTATGCTCCTTATAGTTGTTATTTAGAATGGATTCCATTTTCCGTATTTGAAAACGTAGAAGTAACGGAAGTGAATTTTAATATTTTTTGGTTAATAGCAATTGTTCGGATTTCCGGGTTCTGTGATCAAAATATTGATACAAAAATGCGAAAGGGTATAGCGACAATTTATCTGACTTAAATATTTCGAATCACCCACCCGAAATTACAGCATCTTTACATATGTTAATTGAAAGTTCCGATTAATAAATGCGATTTTTAAGGTTTATAATAGACCTCTGCAACGTCACAGACTGCCACGATCAAGTGAATCAAATACTCGAGTCGGGCCATGTCGGAAGTCGGAATAACAGAAGAGAATGTATGAGGCGTTGTATGAATGTGAATGAAGCAAGAAGTGTATGCCAAGATCGAGTTCCTGCGGAGAAACGGCGTGATGGTTAGTTAGTTAGTTAGTTAGTTAAAACCCACGTTCGCTCTTTTTGGAATTCTGTGATTCGACTTCTCTACTACCGTAAAACACATAATGTATTTATTGTTATTTCATTTGTTTTATTATTTGTATTGAAATAATAATGTATATTCTTACATATTAGTAAATTCTAAACATAAAGTACATATTATATATGTTTTTATCGTCCCGAAAGTTCTCAATGAATATGTAAATAAAAAAAGTTTATAAGGTAATAAAAATGTTTCACTTGTCTACATACTAATTAATTATTTGCCACTCAGAGCCACAGTCGTTTTAAAATGATGTTGAACATTTCCTAAACTATAAGTAAAAAAAATAATGAAATATACCGAAAATTTGCAAATAATTCCACTACACACAATCTAACGTCAAATATTTTTCTTATCTAAAGAAATTAAATTGGATGAGAAAGGGTTAAGTTATGGATTATGGACACGGGAAGGAAGAATATAGATATGATGTTGCAACCGAACAGAGTTTAACGGTTATGGTATGTTTTCTCATAGATTTTAGAATTTTTATTAATTTATTGCGTTATAATTTTCCTCTAGTAATATTTTAACATAATTACGAAAACTCACTTAAAAAAATTAACAAATTTACAAAAAACTTGACCCAATTTATAATCCATACATAAAACCACGTACAATGTGACTTTCGAACGGGGTACCCCGGTAGGGTCACATTTTTTGCAAGTAATAATAATAATTAGTCGTCAATTTTTCTGAGCGCCGTTTAGTGACTAAAATCACCTCAAGCCCCCTTTTAATAGACATGTTTTAAGACTTTCTGAAATATTTTGAAATTGCTTCCATTTGTTACGATAATTATGAGGCTCGAAGACGTTCATCCGAGAGAAGTACGAGTATACTAAAATACAGTACAGCAGGCAATGCACTTTGACCGTTCGGCAGGCCACACTACTCGGTATTCTAACCGCTCGTTTGCTTTACAAGAATCGCTGGTTTTTTGTATTGGTAAACACGGCACGTCGCACGTCGCACGTCCCACGTCCCACGTCGGTCTTGAAGAGACCCGTTCATTGAATTACCCGCTGTTTATTCCGTGTGACCAATCGCCAAACACCGACCAGTGACCAGTTTGGTTGTGCCAAACAACGAACTCTGCCGGTCGACATTCATTATTGTCACTAAACTGATAGATAATTCTAGTAAATGTGATCTATGCCATCTTAAAAACAAAAACAACGCGATTGATTATCTATTAATGATGTATCTTCAATATTATTTAAAAAAAAGTTTAATCAATTTGCACTAGAAACTGAGTCATTTGTGAACTAGCCGTTCATTTGTGCCAGATCATTTTGATGATTCGTGAGGTAACGAGTCTTGTAAAGCCGTATAGAAAAAGGTGACTCTTTTCGACAAACCTTGGAACTACTCAAAAAGATTGTTTATTTATCTAAAAAGATCTCAGATGTTCGATAGTATTCTTACGCATTTCTACAATAATGCATCTTTAAATAAGGTCCTTTGTTCTAATTGCTTTGTATAAAATCATCGTATACGCGTCTAATTTCTACAAGGCTAAATTATGCCCACGACCTTGGGACTTGTAATTGATATTTGGCGCCATGATGCATTTTAAATCAGGCCCTTTGTCGTCTACGGTTTACACATTCGTTTGTTAGAGATAAGAACAATTACCGCATTTACACGCGACAGTCTGGTATCTGGACGTTATGTACCTACACCTACCTATACGCTAAGAGTCATATGATCTGGGAGTCGTGGGAGCCACGACCTGTTCTTTATGTGAAGGCTCTCAAATGAGCCATCGTTCAAGTGAGTCGTACGAAAATATTGAGCTGGTACCGTGACTCCCGCTCTTAATAAAATGTGTAATGACCGGCGCTATAAAAATCATCCAATTATTAGTATTATTATTATTATTTCAGGGATCAATGTGTGTCATAAGAGATGGAAATTCTGTGTGTAACAGTCACTAACTGCATGGAAACAATTACCTCCCGCTTTGAAAGATTTGACTCATTCAAATAACGCCAGAGAAACTGTCTATCAAATAATCTCACGTAGGTTTGGTTTGGAACCGTTCCCCGAACTGTGACACGCGGATTCGGACTTGATTATTCATTCCCTGCTCCGTTGATCAGAGACCGATTCGCCTTATTTTGTGCAGTCGATTTGGTATACTTCGGAATCAAATAATAAAACTAAGAATACGTTACTCATTACAATATAAAGTGGGCTGAACGATTTTCAGAAAAATAAAAAGATTTAGAAATATCCATTTATTGTGTAATTACTATCTTATCTTCTTTATTGTTCGTATTATTAAATTCATTTTTAAAACTGGCTTTATAAATTGACTAGAAAATTAGTCATCTCCGGTTTAGGGAATTGTTTGCAGATGGAGGTAGAGGGGAATGGAATGAGATAGCGAGTGAGGCGAGAGAGTATCTAACTACTCAACCTCAAGCTGTATAAAAAATCACATCAATTGAAGATTTCATCTATTTGCAAAAAGACTTGTCTTTACTTCATGAATGATGATTATGATTATTATTTTAATGAAAATAAATGCACCGCAATTTCCTTCAAAAAGAACAAACAAATTTTCAAAATACGCATCACATAAATAACGTCGCTTTATTAAAAACAACTTCAACCAAAGACTTGTAGATACTATTTCCCATCACAAATATTAGGATTAACTTTACGAATCACAAATTGTTTTAAAAGTGCAGAATTAACAACAACATTATATAAATCGATTGTGCCAAGTATTTTGGAATACGCATCCACTATTTGGTCTCCTAATTACGATATTCATAATTACAGAATCGAATCCATACAGAGAAAATTAACCCGTGTTAATTTGCATATCGTGAAGGTTTATCTGATCATTTGGAATGTATAATGATCTAATTTCGCACTATAAACTACAATTAGTCAGACGTAAACTTTCTGATGTATTCTTTTTATACAAAATTATGCATGCATCGATTGATACACCAAACATTTTATCACAAATCAACTTTAATACACCATCAAGAAAATCAACAAGGAGGTTAAAATACATTTTTTTTATATTAAACCCTATCACACAAATAGGGATATTTTTCTCTCCTTTACCGCGGATATTAAGAAATTACAATACCAACAAATTAATCAATTAAAAAAATAGTTTTACCATAAATATCGTAATAACTGATAATGTGATGATGCCCTTTACTAAGTATCAAAACAGTGTACCATCAGCACAGGTGACAATAAGGAGTTAGTTCATACACCTGCTTTATAATATGTTTTCGACCTTTCACTTCTTTTTCGTTCTTATTATCATATCTACGAGATAATGTTTATTGTTGTTTATTGTACTTATTGATTATTATTACTATGTAAACATTCATGTATGTAAGTTACTCAGATCCGGTCACTAAACAGGGTTAAAACCGTTTCGAACGATGTTTCATTTCTGAATGACGGTGTTTCTTTCGCCAGGGATCACCATTAAACATTTTCCACCGGGGAAAGTACATTTTATGTAATTAGTTATTTGTGGTAAATTGCTTTGTTCCTGGGAAAATCGCTATGAAATGTCAACCGCGGAATAAAATGATTGACAGAAACAGCTTGGTTTCTCATTCTGGGGAAAATAATACTCGTGTATCTCTATCTAGGTACTTATTCTACCCGGTACTACCCGAGGCTTCTACATCTTTTTTT
>JAHDVE020011534.1:0-56658 GCA_022606495.2 Halesus radiatus | reverse complement strand
TAAAATCGAAAGATGGAAAAATGTTGACGAATGAGAAAGAAATAAAAGAGAGATGGATGAAATACTTTGAAGAGGTCTTCGAAAGCAATCCGAGTGATAGAGATTCCAGTGGCGAGTCAGATATGAATGACGATGGAGTGAATGTTCCCAAAATTAGCATGGATGAAATTAAAAGATCAATTAGATGTATGAAGAATGGTAAGGCTGTTGGTTTCGACAAAATTGCTGCTGAATACTTTAAAGAAAATAGCCGTATAATTCTCACATGGTTATGCAAACTTTTTAACCAGTGTCTAGAGGAGGGTTACACCCCATTAGATTGGAGAAAGGCTGTGATCATGCCTCTATACAAAGGTAAAGGGTCACGCATGGAATGTGGAAATCACAGGGCTATTAGCCTGCTAAGTTCAGTTGGTAAGCTGTATGGTAGGATATTGATTGAAAGGGTACAAATGAAAACAAAGGATAAAATATGGGACGTGCAAGACGCATTTATGAGTGGAAGGGGTGCATGGATCAGATTTTCTCGTTGCGTATGCTCACAGAGAAGTTTCTGGCAAAAAAACAGAAACTTTTCTGTGCTTTTGTAGATCTACAAAAAGCATACGACACAGTTGACAGAAAAAAGTTATGGAAGGTGTTGTCTAAGTATGGTGTGAATACAAATCTTATACAGGCAATCGCATCGCTGTACGAGGGAAGTGTTGCATGTGTTAGGGCAAACGGTGATTTTACAGGGTGGTTTGACATCACAAAGGTGTTAAGCAAGGCTGCGTAATGTTACCGTGGTTATTCAATCTATACATGGATAATTGTATGCAAGAATTGAAAGAGGTGGGCTTGGGCGCGAAAATGAGTAGTCTGCAAGTATGTTGCCTGTTGTATGCTGATGATGCGGTGTTGATTGCTAACAGTATGGAAGATTTACAGTTCCTCGTATCTAGGATGAACGAAGTATGTATGAAGAATGAGCTAATGATGAATGTAAATAAGTCCAAAGTCATGGTGTTTGAAAGAGAGAGTACGAAAACAGTATGCAATATAGTTGTGAATGATGAATACTTGGAGCAGGTTGATGGGTTTGTGTATTTGGGAAGTATGTTTACGAGAGATGGAAAGACTGATAGGGATATTGAAAGAAGGGTGAATACAGGAAACTCCATTAACGGAGGACTGAACGCGGTTGGCGCAAACAAAAAGTTGTCCATGGAAGCGAAGCTAGCAGTCCACAATGGAGTGCTGATACCAACCTTGATGTATGGCAGTGAGGCATGGAACTGGCAGAGGAAGGATGAAAGTAGACTGAACGCTGTAGAAATGAGATCTCTGAGACGAATGTGAGGTAAAACCATGTATGATCGAGTGAAAAATGTTGAGATTCGTAAAGAATGCAAGGCTGATGTAAGCGTAGTGAGCAAAGATTAAGAAAGGGACGCTTAGATGGTTTGGGCATGTAGAGCGAATGAACGAAGAAAGGAGTGTAAGGAGAATATATGACGCGAATGTGAATGGAAGAAGAAGCCGGGGACGAGGAAGACATCGCTTTTGATCAAGTGAATCAAATACTCAGTGGGCCATGTCAGAGTCGAAATAAGAAGAATGTGCTGAGGGCGTTGTATGAATGTGAATGAAGCAAGAAGTGTATGCCAAGATCGAGTTGTTTGGCGGTCCGTCCTCTCTGCCTACCCCTGCGGGGAAACGGCGTGATGGTTAGTTAGTTAGTTAGTTAGTTAGGTTTGATCTTGACTACTCCAATTTCTTTCATGAATTACAGTTGTTTATATTGAACCATAATTATAGAGCTTAAAGTCACCCAAATTTGGTTAAAATTTTGACAAAACTAAAAAAAATACAAAAAGAAATTGAAAAATAAAAAATTTCATACTAATCCAAAAGCAGAATGCTCACGTGACGTCAGATGTGCCAAATGCAATGGTACCAACATAATACGATGTTTTGATGAGCTGATTTTTTACTCACTTTTAAATAACGATTTATAAATTCTACGTACAATTATATATAATGAAAGTTATATATTCAGAATCGGCGTTTGCTGATCTATATGAATATGTATTTTTATAGCCATTATATTTTTCACTGGAGTTCCTTATTCTCAAAGTTTGAATTTTTTAAACGCCACCAAAACGGGCAGAATCCGAGAGGTAGCAGGCGGAGGTGCGCGTGTCGTCATCCGCAATTTGTATGAAAATCTAACTTAATAAACTTTTTTTTGTGATAATATCAAAATTTCATGCGGAAACTGATGTTTATCTACTGCCAAAACTCGAGGAGCTATACATTATTGCTGCCAGCTGTCAACGCAACCTTAATCATTACGCTTGCATCATCATTATAAGAAAGGGACGGTGAAATGATTTGGGCATGTAGAGTGAATGAACAAATAAAGGAGTGTAAGGATAATATATAACACGAATGTTAATGGAAGAAGAAGTCGGGGACGCCCAATGAAGAACGGCACAATCAAGTGAATCAAATACTTGAATTTAATTTTAAAGTTGAATATAATTTTTTTTTAATGAACTCAAATTCCCTATTCGCAGCATCAAGAATGCTTATGTAGTTTGGAGTCCAATATATGATATTCACAAAATAAGGATTGAATCACTTCAGAAGAGACTAACTCGAGCGTTATCCTATAAAACCGGATTGTCCACACTCCAGCCCAACTATAAGAAATGCCTGGAATATTTCAAATTAGAAACATTAAATGAACGTCGTAACAAAAATGACATCAAGTATCTTTTCAAAATTATAACTAATCGTGTAGAATGTTCCCTCTTGGCCACAATCAACATTAATATCAATAACCTCCTAATAAACATCGAAGTTTTCAATATACCTTTCCAAAGAACCAATATAACCTACTCCCAGCCTCTTGTGCGAATCTTTTTGTTTGTTTTTACACTAACTCCACGCGGGAGGCTCTGAGGGAAATAATTTCCCTCAAGGCATATATTATCTTTCGGGATGCTACATGGGGGGTCTATTAGAGGATAGGAAGGAGTGAACTCGTGTCTTGCAGTGACCCATGATGTAGGAGGGAAGAAACACAGAGGCCGGCAGATCATTCCATAGCCGAGCTGTTGAACACAAGAACGAGTCGTAGAAGCGACCCGTCACCATGTGACAAATGTCAACTGTGTGCAAATGTTGGGCGCGCATTTGGCGTGTTTCCCAAATGTGCACCGGTGCCGAAGGGATCAATGACGCTAGTTTCTCAAAGCATCTTCCATTATAATACTGGTAGAACAAGGACAGCATTCCCACCTGACGTCTGTGCTCCAAAGATTACAATCCGTTTGTTATTATTGTTTAAGATAGGCGAGTCAGGGGTTTTTTCAGATATTTTGGAGCTCCTGATCAGAGGTGGCCACCAAAATGCACAAGGGGGCGCATTTGCAATTTGTACGGCGTCAGTAGTCCTTGACTCTTTTCAGAAACGGGCGGTTTAATAGATTCGTCTATCTTTACAAATGGATTGCAATCTTTGGGGCACAGACGTCAGGTGGGAATGTTGTCCTTCTACCTGTATTTTTATGGAAGATGCTTTGAAGGACTAGCATCATTGATCTCTCCGGCACCGGTACAAAGTCGGGAAATACGCCGACATTTACATACGGTTGACATTTTTCACATGAGAACGGATCGCTTTTACGACTTGTTCTTGTGTTTTCAACAGCTCGACTGTGGAATAATCTGCAGGCAAACGTGTTTTCTCCCTACTACAACATGAGTCTCACCAAGACCCAAGTTCATTCCTTCCTATCCCCTAAAAGACCCTCCACGCACCATCCCCAAAGATGATATAGGCCACGATGGAAATTATTGCACTCAGAGCCTCCTATGTGAAGTTACTCTAAAAAAATATGTGTTAATATTTAATGATTGAATAAGATAATATTGATCTCAATGAAACGTGGAACAGAAAAAGACAAATTAAAAATTAAAGAAATAGTCGTAACTGGGTAAGAGGATCTAGGTTCGAGATATAGGTGCGATCATTTCCTTGTTTTCGGTTTCATTTTGATTTATTAATATTTTCTTCTTCAATGATTAAATTTTTCAAAGCCTATATTAATATGCTTCACTAAGTTGTTCCAGTAAACGTAATATATTTATATGATAATATTTTTAATTTAATTTACGGTAAATTAAAGTTTTTCTCTTGCTCGTGAATGTGAACGATTTTGTTATGAATACAATCCCGAAAGGAATGTTCTACCGCTGATTTACGTATTAAATTCTCCCATCCCTCGGTTATTTATCCTTTGAAGGTTTCACAAACATAACGTAACACCAGCCACTTTATTTAGGTGCAGGTTCTGGTAAGAAAATCTTTGAGACGTTTTTTGGTACGACATAATTCTAGAAAAATATAAAGAAATGTGTCTATGGAACGAAACAATAATGTGCAAAAAGTATAAAACTACCACCACCGTGTCTGTAAGATAAAATGTGTTCCGATAGACACTCCAGAGGGGACCTCCTCATTTAAGCTTACACGTCAAATGAAGACTCTTTGAACTAAGTAAGCAAACTTATCATTTCACATTAGATAATAAATTTACAAACTCACATCAGTTATTCCAATTTTCAAAAGATTAATAGCGGTGATAAAAATATTATTTCAATTAACTCTGTACATGGGATTTTCCTAAGAGACTGTGGAATCTTTGGGGATGCAGTGCAGAGAGTTGTTTTAGAAAGGGGAAAGGTTGTTGGAGAGGGGTAATACATCAATCTGTATACAGCCGAACTACTGAACATCAGAACGAGTCGTAAGACCGATTGGTTTTCATGTGGCATAATATATGACAAACTTATAACTTTGTGGCGCATTTTAATTATATAAATATTAATTTAACTTAAGTTTACTATATGTTTTATATGCACGCATATCTTTTACTTTTATTCTTTATATACTCTGTGATGTCATTGTAAGACCTAATGCCACATTTAATAATTACATTTTAAAGTTATTTGTGATATATTCTTAGGCTTGTAGTTAACTGTGAAATGCAATTATTATTTATGATATATTTATACCGATAATATTAAATAAATATCCCAGAGGATAAAATACGCGGTTTCCTTGGTAACATCAATATTCAGAGATTTTAATTCATCTGTTAAGACACCAGAGAATTCAAACCAAATAATCATACCGACGAATCTGATTGAAATTGACCCATTTTTGAAATCTTGCAAATAAGAATCTCGGTATTTCTATTCCAATGGATAAAGCATAAAGGTTCCATGGATTTCGTGGGAGGGGTTGATAATATTATGAGGTCTTGGCGATGACATTAAAAAGGCATTAGGCCCTGTCGGGAGATAGGAATCTGCCGTCGTACATTCACAGTACTCAGCACTAGTGATCGGGCGTTCGGGAACCTTCCAATCTTCCAACAGCGTGGCTATATGGCCAGGAATTTGGGCTCGTGTCCGCCGGGGGGCAGCGGGGCAGCGTGATCTCACTGGGACCGGGATGCTCTTCCCAGAACAAAGGTCAAATGGTAAAGTCTGATGTAACCGAATATATCGACTGACTTTATCTATCGTGCTCTGTGATGGAGAGAGAAATGTGTTTTAACAAGTTTTTATTTAATTTATACAAGCTAACTTGACAAATTAACAAAACAAAAAAACAGCATACTTGTATATTAATATTTGTATAGTTTCAATTGTTCCGTTCATGGGAATTTCAATGTTTAGCTGTGCTCATGGTTATTTTTCATCATATTTTCATTTGTTAATAAAAAATACTATTTTGGTTGAAGATGGTATTGAACTTTTACTACGCTTCAATGATGTTTCAGAAAAACTACGCTACTTAAATTAGCCAATATTAATCCGATATGAAGAAATATTAGTGCAATATCACCAAACTGATAACACAAGGAAAGTTTAATTGAAGTGTGAAATTTATTTAATAGACTAACGACTGAGATTTATTTATTTCGTGTTACAACATAAGTAACACGAAATTAAAATAATAACGTAAATTTATGTATGGGATGATATATGAGTTAAGCAAAAACAAAAAAACAAAATAAGCATAAGAAAGTAGAAGTGACAAGTCAAGTCAAGACCTGGTTAAGAGTCATAACAATTATGATGTATCTTTACTTACTTATTGACAGATAAAAATCGTATAGGTTTGTACCAAAAAATTTATGTTTTGACTTGAGAACATTACTTCCAAAAATGTTTTTGGTGTTGTAACTTGTGTTTCCTGGTGAAAGATTTCTCACTTGATCTTTTTCTGCCCTTATTTAACCAATTAATTCCTACAAAATGTTGTTAATCAGAGCGCCGCGAAAACACGTCTGTCCACTGCCAGATCTTGGCAGATACTGCGAATTTGGCCGGGGTAAATACGTGTCTGGCTAGCGATAAAATATGTAAACGCGAGCTCGTAAATTTATTAAAATACTTTTTATATACATTATATACTAATAATAACTTTTTTAATTTAAGAAAAAAATCTAATTATGTCCGATTATTTAATAATATCTAAGTAAATAGTTGTGTAAAAAATTCTGAAATACATCGATTTGTACGTCCGTAAATAAATCGATATATTGAAGAAGTTTCTTAGCAAAACACATTTTCGGATTTTTGTTTTTTAATAATTTTATTTAAAGAAAATTGAATTTCTGAAACCTTGCCAATCCAGATAATTTATTGATTTATAATATTTGTGTTTTTAACAAAACGTTCGTTTGAAAATTTATGAATTTGCGGAACGATCAACAAAAGAACTGTATTACATAAAATAATATACTTTTTCAAAATTTGAAACTTACCATACTAAATAAAATAACAAATCTTTAGAAATCAATTTATGTTTTTTTTTAAAGAGTCGATACGTCTAGAATTCGATTAAAAACTGAAGTAGTCTGGTTATATCGAGTTAACCTGTCTACACAATTCGACGACGGTGAATAGTATCTATAATTAGTTGAGTATTGATTGGCGATGAGCGGTTCATTATTTCTTATTAAGTCTACGGGAGGGGATATAGAAAGGAATGAGTTGTTGTGAAGTAGGTGAATCAATGAAGCAATTTATAAATTTGGAGAAACAACTGTCTGGAGCCAGTGAGACTATAGCATTCAGAATGTTGAAGCTGAAGGTATTGGGGAGGGGAAGGAGAAGGGGAAGAGGGAGGTGAGGAAATACCTGTCACTAAACACGGTTAAAAGCCACTTCAAGCAACGTTTCAATTCTGAATGGTGGTCTTTCACCAGGGCGATACTGAGAGTATCCTCCACTCTGGAACGTGCGCAAATATACTATATATTATTTTGAAATTAATTAATTGTGAAACAACACAAATTAATTAAATAATATTTACTTGCGCACGCCGGGATTTGAACCCGCGACCTTCGGATTCGTAGTCGAGAGCCTTACCCCTCGAACATGGAGGCCGATTACAGCCAACCTCCGATAAAATAAGACATTTGTACGAAACGTCGACTCCGGAAGGATCAAAAAGCGTAATATAATAATAACATGGCACTTATAGCGGAGTTTTGTAATATTTCACTTCAAGTGCGCTTTACTATGATAATCTTCAAAATAATATAATTTCTTCAAAAATTGGTATTCACTTTGTGGCGTCATTATTAATAATTTATTTTGTAATATACATGTCTACATGTTGCGAAAGCGATATTTTCTTCATCAGGAATATATAGAATACTAAAAATTAATAATGTCAAGTATAGACAAATAATAAACATTGAACATAATAATGCAAGAATAGACAAATTATAAACATAAACAAAAATCGATTAAAGTTAGGTAATAATTAATCAAAAATTATTAAAAAACAATGGATAACAAATTTATATTAGAAATTAAAAAAAATAATATTTTTATTAGCCCTTAGTATCCAGGAAAAACATGAGTATAATGTCTTATAATATTATCTTCGTCTATTGTTGTTTGTACCTACTTTATATTTGATTATTTACCCTTAGTTTCTGAATTGTTATAGTATAATAGGTAATATGTTCATCTAAGCGAGTTTGCTACTCGTGAATATTTTAAATTGTGGTTTTAATTTGCATGCATTTCAATATATATATATTATTTTCTAATTATATTAGGTCAGGTTATTTTGTGTAGATTTTCTCGTTCTTTTGATATTTGTACTATGCATTTGATTATTTATACCCCTAGTTTATTTTAAATTGTGCATGTAAGTGAGTCTGCTACTCGTGAGTATTTTATATCATAGTTTTAATTTGCATATAACTAACTAACTAACCATCACGCCGTTTCCCCGCAGGGGTAGGCAGAGAGGACGGACCGCCAAACAATCGATCTTGGCATACACTTCTTGCTTCATTCACATTCATACAAATACATTCTCTTCTGTTATTCCGACTTCTGACAGACTCGTATTTGATTCACTTGATCTACTCGTGAATATTTTAAATTGTGGTTTTAATTTGCATGCATTTCAATATATATATATTATTTTCTAATTATATTAGGTCAGGTTATTTTGTGTAGATTTTCTCGTTCTTTTGATATTTGTACTATGCATTTGATTATTTATACCCCTAGTTTATTTTAAATTGTGCATGTAAGTGAGTCTGCTACTCGTGAGTATTTTATATCATAGTTTTAATTTGCATATAACTAACTAACTAACCATCACGCCGTTTCCCCGCAGGGGTAGGCAGAGAGGACGGACCGCCAAACAACTCGATCTTGGCATACACTTCTTGCTTCATTCACATTCATACAACGCCTCATACATTCTCTTCTGTTGTTCCGACTTCTGACATGGCCCGACTCGAGTATTTGATTCACTTGATCGTGCCATGTCTTCTTCGGGCGTCCCCGGCCTCTTCTTCCATTCACATTCGCGTCATATATTCTCCTTACACTCCTTTCTTCGTTCATGCCCAAACCATCTAAGCGTCCCTTTCTTAATCTTGCTCACTACGCTTACATCAGCCTTGCATTCTTTACGAATCTCAACATTTTTCACTCGATCATACATGGTTTTACCACAAATTCGTCTCAGAGATCTCATTTCTACAGCATTCAGTCTACTTTCATCCTTCCTCTGCCAGTTCCATGCCTCACTGCCATACATCAAGGTTGGTATCAGCACTCCATTGTGGACTACTAGCTTCGATTCCTTGGACAACTTTTTGTTTGCGCCAACCGTGTTCAGTCCTCCGTTAATGGAGTTTCCTGCATTCACCCTTCTTTCAATATCCCTATCAGTCTTTCCATCTCTCGTAAACATACTTCCCAAACACACAAACAACCTGCTCCAAGTATTCATCATTCACAACTATATTGCATACTGTTTTCGTACTCTCTCTTTCAAACGCCATGACTTTGGACTTATTTACATTCATCATTAGCTCATTCATCACACATACTTCGTTCATCCTAGATACGAGGGATTGTAGATCTGTATTTGCATATATGTACTATAATAACAGATATACTATGTAGTATATCTGTTATTTTACAATTATATTTGGTTAGTTTAGTTAGTGCAAAGCCCACTTGAGATGAACCTTCACAAAACTGCGCTATAGAAATTAACTCTTATTATATTATTAATAATAGCTGAATTTACATTAAAAAAAAGTAAAATAAGAAAGAAACCGAAACAAACAATTACCTACGTAATAAATAAAGAAACAACAATCCATAATGTAATTATTTAAAAAAAAAAAAAAACAATTCTCGTTAAAACATAAAGAAGCAAACGATTGAACTCAGAAATTAGAAGCGTGACCTTTATGGAAAGATTGGTTTTTACTTCCTAATAAAAATTCTTGTTACCACAAAAAATAATCCAAATATGATTCGGCCAAGATAAAGGAAAAGTTTGTGTTTATGTTCTCCTTTATTTGGAAATTTCACCGGTTGTACAATTCAGTTCCGTATTCTTCGTGTCGGTGACTTGTATAACGTATCGCATCGCGTGATTTGTTTGATAACTTGATAGCTTTCTCGGATATTAATAAACATGCTACGCTCGGTTCTGTTCTTCACTGACATGCTTTTTTTATTTCTCGAAATTTCCTCAAATGCTACCGAAATTAAAGGGAAGCACGCAGCTATTAACTTGGGCCCGCCCTAACCTCAGTCAATACATCAAGATTAGAAAATAACGGGCTTATATATATGTAATGTCTATAAATCATGCGTACGACATAATATATTTTAAAATTTCAACCGATACCATGTAAATCTCTCTCTGTTTACACTTTCGTATATAATAGGTTTTACCGTCCGCTTTACTTGAATATTGGTTAACATTTTTATTTGCGAATCTTTAAAATTGTAATAGCTCTCGAGGGGCCACACGCGCCGCATTATCTCCTTTACCTGGCCGACGTTTGGGACACTGCGTGAACTGGTGCATTAGCTGGGAATGCAGACGGTAGCTGTTCCCCCGGGAAGAGGATAAACTCTATGAATAATAAATAATTTTTATCACGTCACTACCCACCATCGAAGGTTGGACTGAATAAAAAATTATTGGTATTTTGATCAAACGAATTATAAGTACTATGGTTCGTATTTTTTTGATAGAATTTATGATTCGAAAGTTTCTCTCCTAGCCTCTCTACAGTGACTTACACCTTGTACCGTTTTTACAGAAGCTTTAAAGCTTATTCTAATTTATTTATAGTAGGTTTTTGCAGAGGTTGAGAAAAATTATTTTATGAAAATTTTTATTTTATTCATAGTAAGAAACAAACAGCTTTTAATTCAAATATATATAGAAAGTAAGTTTAACAAAATGAAAGCCAACAAAGTTTCTTGTGCTAACAGTGGTTAAAAACAGATGTTTTATTTATGAATCTAACAAGATAAAGAAAAAAAACAAAATACGAAAGAAGGGGGGAGAGGAAGAGGAAGGTGGGATCGGGACAGGAGATGCTCTCGATACATTTTATACTCGTGCATTAATTTGTTATCATACGTATTACTTTGGATCGGTATTTTGAAAGGGCATTATGAAGAATGTCGATATTGTGAAATTGTGTGTTACATTGCGCATAAATACGGGGAATTGGAGAATTTATCCTAAGATTGGTCCTGCAGGCGGACAAAAAAAAATTGTTTTGTCCGGTTGGTCTTGACGATATGGGAATTTTTATAAAGTTTGTGAGCTCTGGCGAGTCCAAGCCATTAGTCTTAATTTTAAGTAACAAAATTTAATCAAATATGTGTAGGGACTTCCTATCCCTTTTGCAATGGCTCCCGTGTAATGGTTTTTATTTCTCAAGAGTATATATTTCAATAAATTAAAACTTCGTATATTATTTAGAGGGTAAATAAATGTTATAACTTACATAGCGATTTGTTGCCAGTGTTTATTTCTTATTCTGAATGAAGCGCAAGTCTGGCGCTGGGCCAAATCCCGACGTTTATTGAGACTTTTATAATGGCACAGGGAGGCAATATATTACATTACTAAACTATTATTATAAGTTAGTGGTTTGAAACTAAGTGTTTATTTCATTTAACTTTAATCATTCTTAATGACTAGCCTGCTCCCTTTAACGGTTAGTATGAAGCCTTTGTGATCAGTATAACGGTAAGGAAACTTATAGTAAATAACAAGAGGAATATGTCATTATATTAATCATTTTATCAAATAAATAATTGTATTTGGTTGAGTCACATAAAAAATTAAATCTAGAAATACAATTTTAATTAAAACATGTTTAAATAATAAATGGACTTCAACCATGAATTGACAGTTCAAAAATTAGAAATAATGATAGAAAGTCACACAACTATGAAATTTGTTTGTTTATTTATTCACACCTGGAAAGCTTTTACATGTTGATACATTTATCACATAGTTATACAAAGGAGTATAGTAAGATAGTACATAAAATAATAATTAGAGTGTAAAAGAAGTAAGTAGGTGCAATATAACTAAGTAGTTACAGCGTATTGAATAACAGTTTTATCTGTGGTTACATTATAACTGCAAGTTGTACAGAGGAGTATAACAAGTGGCTTAGTACATACTATAATAACGTAAGTATAAAAGAAGTAAGAAGATAAAGACTATGTAAGTAGCTAGTTACAGCGCAATGGGTGGGTAATAGGTTTATAATTATTATGAAGTTGTAAAACATGAACAGTTGTAAAGCGTGTTTACAATACAGCAAACCTTTATTACGCCGGATTTGTTTTTTTATAGAAATACAACGATAAAAAAGGTGTACATGAAAAAAAAACTTAATAAATCTAATAAGAACATCCGATTAAACTGATTTTTAATTAAAAAACTAACTAATAATTAACCATCACGCCGTTTCCCCGCAGGGAACTGATTTTTAACCTAGACATATACCATAGTAATGCCATACATTCCTTGCTTCATCCATATTTAGTTCCTAACCTCCCTATTCACCACCTCCTTAACCTGTAACTTCATTCAACCTCATAACATATCTCATTTGAAGATGCCTTTGTTCCAATGAATCCGTGCAGCTGGGACTCGACCAATCATAAAATAAGGAACTCTGGTGAAAAATATTATGACTTTAAAAATATATTTTCATATAGATCAGCAAAGGGCGATTCTGAATGTATAACTTTTCTGATATATAATTTTATACATAGAATTTATAAACCGTCATTTAAAAGTGTAATAATAATCATCTCATCAAAACATCTTGTTATATAGATACCATTGTATTTGGAACATCTGACGTCACGCATGTATTCTGTTTTTAGATCAGTATGGAGATTTTTTTTTGTTTTGGCGAAGTTCAAACTTAATTTGGGTAACTTTGAGCTCTATAATTGTTGTTCAATATAAATAAAAACTATTATTAATAACAGAAATTAGAGTATTCATGAGCAAACCAATTATCAATATGGATATTTTGATAATGTTAATGCTCAATGTTATTATTATTCATTTATTTAAAGTTTCTAAAAAGGTGCATAATGTATAGTTATGGCTTATTATGAATAGAATATAAAATTATGTACGGTAAAGCTTGTCCTTGTTTTGTCATTTGATATTCTAACCTCAAAACCGACCGGCCATAGATTTGGAGCGTTTTGGCGGCCTTTGAAAAATTGAATCTTTGAAAATTATTTTAACTATGAAAACTACCTTTAGAAAAAAAAAACTGAATCCGCTGGTATTTATATTTGTACGTCATTTTTGACATTGAGTTCCTTATTCTATTATTCCGTCTATACTGGTTTGTTGAAATTGATTCACTCGATCATACCATGTTTCCTTTGACGTCTCTGACTAATTATTCATCTATCCACTTGAGTTTCTGGTACCTATTTATAAATTTAAAAAACGCTGGATTTGTAGCAACCACTTTTACTCTGAGGAAAATCACGATATTCAGTAGGATCATATTAAGGCGATCCACTTGCTAAAATTGCGTGTTTTATTTTATTTTGTAAAGCTCACGCATAAATATTAAAATGTTTTACGGTCATATTTTAAAAAAACTTAATTTTCCACAATGAACAAATACGACAATATCGGAAAAAAGAGTTCGTAAGTAGGAGATTTTGCGATTCAAACATTTTTTTTAGGTCTGACATTTTATTTTTTTTTAGGTTTATAAAAAGACACCATAAAAATGAACGGTTAAAGAAAATGATAATGTGTGGTCTACTTGCAATATTTAATTAAATCATCTCAAATTCTTAAACCGAAAACACATAATTTTTCGTTGCTCGCATTGCATTGCCTTAAAAGGATCCTTGCTTGTGTAGTGGTGTACTGTATCGTAGGACTATTGAAGGTTAAGGGAGGGCTGCGGGCGGCTTTTATAAACTATTTCAAACCAATTTGAATCACTATAGGCGTTCACAAATACATTCGAACGTACGCTCTTTAAAATGATTTGCATGTACTTACCTTGTACGTACTTGCTTTGTTTTAATGACATTGCAAATTATGACAACTTTTTACATATTACACGACGCGAAAGTGAACGATCGAAGAAGTATCGAACGTCCGAGGAAATCACGATCACGCGAATCAATACTTCAGTCAGAAGAACAGAAGGTTACGTATAAGTGTGAAGAAGCAAGGATTGTTTGCCAGTACTGAGTTTTGTGACAGGCCATCTTCTCTGCGTACCACTGATGCGAAGTGTTCTACCATATCAGTTGTACTGACTTCCAAAACTTGACATTAATATTATACTAAATTCATAAAGATAGGTTTAAACAATTTGATGTAGTCTGTGAAGTACGAGTAGTGTTAATAGTGGCAGAGAAGTTTTGTCGCTTTAGTGTAGAGCAGTATTTCCCAAAGTGGGCGATAACGTGCACTGAAGGTTTTCAGAGGGGCAGTGGAAGGCTCAACTAAAATTAGGGGGCGTTAAGGAAATCAAGCGAGGCGACGGCAGACAAATTCTATTTATAAAAATCCGACAGAATCTAGACACGACACCACTTGAGAGGCGATTTACTACTTGAATGCTCGAAGTCCATACGGACGGTTAAATTAGAGTTGCTTCCGTATATAATAATTTGGATACCAAGAATTTTGGCTGCAGAAGCAAATCTCTCAAGTATATCCTGGGTTGTGGTCGGCTGTTCAACGATTTCTCACAGCATTCCCATCGCCGTATTCGTGTGAACGTGAATTTAGTACTATAGCAACGTTGCTAACTAAAAAGACTATTGGGCTGCAAGTTATTGAACACAACGACTTGTGGCTGTTTTCAAGGGAATTTGAGCCTGATATTAAGAACCTCATCGAAATCCATCGAATAAATTCTTCATATTAGATAAGTTTTAAATTCAAAGCCTTCTTTTAGTGTTAATAAAAACATTTCTAAATATGAGTTTTATTTCCTATCATTGAATCATTATTTGATTTCAGAAATAGGACATGGGTCCACACCCTATCTATCCTATCCAAATAGTAATTAATTAAATTAAATATTGCAACTAGAACTACCCGATCTAAAATATTATTCAAATGTAACAATAATTTCAGGACTGAGTCATGTTAGGGGACGAAATCCCACGATTCGGTTTTTAATTAAATTTACATTGAAATATTATTTAAGAATACAAATACATCCAACTATAATAATAATAATAATCGGATGACTTGTATAGCGCAATTTTTGTGAAAAATCACCTCAAGGGCGCTAACCACATATGCGATAACCCCGACAAACTCAATATCAGGATATATATATATGAATATAGACACATACATACATAAACCGTTTTCCCAGTTCATTTACAGACAATTTGAGAAATCAACGCTTCTAGAATATATAAATATAAACACATACATATAAGTAAAATGCAGGAATAGGGAACTCAAATAAAACAATTATTTTTGCCATAAAAAATATTTGCGATAAAGCCTATCGAGGTTTGTTCAAAAGAAAGGGTGAATTTTGAATTTTCGCGGGTTTGAACATTCGATTATCGATTTTTTTTGTTATGTTGGTACACATATGTTTATCATACTCGTATGTTAGCATTATCAGCCATTTTGGATTAGTGGTTTGTTTTTGACAACTTGAAAGGTTAGTCACGTTTTTGTGTGATCTTCGATTTTTTACTTTAAAAAAAAAATGTATTAAATTTTGCGTTAAAAATGGAATAAAGTGCTCCAACGCACTTAAAATGTTGACTGTGGCATTCGGCGAGTCTACTTTGTCTCAAAAAAGTGTTTATAAGTGGTATAAGCGCTTTACAGAAGGCCGAGAAGATGTTAATGACGATGAGCGTCCTGGAGTTGCAACCACGTCAAGAAACGAAGAAAACATCGAAACAGTGAAGAAAATGGTTTTGGAAAATCGTCGAATCACTATTAGAGAAGTTGCAGAGGATGTTGGCATATCAATCGGCTCATGGCATGCAATTTTCTCGAATGTTTTTGGCATGAAACGTGTGGCAGCAAAGTTTGTTCAGAAATTGGCTCCCTGCGACTTTTTTCCTATTCCCGAAACTGAAGAGACCAATGAAAGGAAAGCGTTTTGCCACAATTGATGAGATAAAGTCAGAATCAAAGAACGAGCTGATGGCCATACCGAAAAACGCATTCCAGAATTGCTTCGAGGATTGGAAGAAGCGCTGGCATAAGTGCATTATATCTGAGGGGGATTACTTTGAAGGGGAGAAAATGGATATTGATGAATAAATAAATACTTTTCGAAAAAAAACGAAATTCACCTTTTCTTTTGAACAAACCGTATTGAATGGCAAAGACTCTAAGCTCTAGGAAAAGCTATAAATCTCTTGGTGCATGCATTTTAGTACAATAAAGGTTGGAATGGAAGTTGACTGAATTTATTATTTCTGTATTGGCAAAAATAAAGTGGAATAAATAAATAAATTGTAACGAAAATAGTTACAATACTGAGATTTGGCAAACTTCTTGTGAGGATGAAACGACAGCTCTCCACGCGTGAGTGTGGAGAGCTGTCGTTTCATCGCCATCGTGAGTTCTTAATCTCCTCGCCCGAGCCAACCTCCGGCTCAGGCTTGTTCTTTTCCGCCCCCAAACGAGCGTCAACTATTTCGCCATGCTCAAGACTCTAACCACGAGAAGAAAATAGCTCTTGCCTCACTTAAAATAATACCGGGGTAGTTTGTGAAACTTTGTTGTTATGGATTTGCTTCATAACATAGTCAATAAAAAATTCTCTTGTACCTAGACTTCGCACAGAAGGTAATACTTTTTCAGACATTGTAGATATGTTCAACTGCTCGGAATACAAATACAAACAGACGATTATTGCATACATCCTTAACAATTATTAAGAAATGTGTCTAGAGTATAAGTATTAGAGAATGTGAGTTATGTTTTGAATATTCGCCTCTGTAGCTAATTATTTGGAATGGTACTTACACTATGTTGTATTAACTGTTTTTAAGATACGCAACAGATGATAAAGTAAAAAGGTAAGTTAAAAAATATGGGGGGCACTAGATTTTTTTTACATCTCAAAGTGGGCGGTGGTCGAAATGAGTTTGAGAACCTGCGGTGTACGCCATTCAGGGCAATAGCACGCAGCACATTTCCACAGCATATTATTATTTACCCTACACTTACAATCTTAATTAATTCAGGTCACATACCAGACAAAGGATAGGCTTGAGCTTGAACGGTGAACTTGAACAAAACCTTCGTCCCATTCCGTGCTGTGCCGGAAAATAATCTGTTTTTAAGATTGTTCAGATCATTTGTAAAAAAAGTATGGCTTCCAGTATTATTTTGACTCTGATCAATGATTTTTGATTTATTTATTCTTCGTCTATATATATAAAAATGAATATCGGTCCTCAATCTTCTCTAAAAGTATTTGACCGATTTGAAAATAACAGAGTTTATTCTTATTGGTGCCGGGAAGGTTTAGGGAGCAATTTGAATGAAATCCAATATGTAAACTGTTGCTATAACGCTTTAAGATTAGTATGAAAAACATTGAACCCGCCATGTTGTATTGAGGTTAGCACATAGATTTACCATACTGGTTAGCCAGAGATTACACATTCAAAATAAGAAGGTTGATTTGTGAATAATATTATCAATAATTGCTTATTATAGAGTGCGAGGTTACATTACATCTGCCTAATTTTGTAGAGAGACGACGATCTTCAATTTGTTAGTTTCAATCCTGCTTTACGAAATGCAAACAGTCCTCACTGATTGCTGTGAAAGAAACTATCCAAATAACGCCTGCAAAAATTAAAAACGTAGCCAAAAGAAGTCATAGAAACAAAGGCTAATCATTATTCCTGTGTAAAAACATTTGCCAGTAATTGACAAGACCTTTGTTGCACACAAACGGAATTGTCAATGGATATTGGAGCCAGCACTTCCGCCCGAGCTGCAGGGCCGGACAGACCAAGTGAAAATTAACAAAATTCTGGATCGTAACGCAAATGAATTTTGCGTGGCATAACAGAATTAATTCTGCTTTTTCATCATTTTATGCCTCACGAGCTAAATATTCACACACGGAGTCGCTTTTTGGTGAATACTCCTTTTAATCAATTTTTGTTTGTGTGTTTATAATTTGTCTATTCTTACATTATTGTGTTCTAATTTTTATCACTTGTCTATACTTGACACCATTATTTTTAGTATTCTACATATTTCTGATTAAGAAAGCATCGCTTTCGAAACACGTAGATAGATAACTGTGTATTTGAATAAAGTGGTGAATATTAAGCATAATTTTTAATTAATTTATTAATAATGACTCCACAAAGTGAATACCAATCGTTTGAAGAAATTATATTAATAATAACATTATTATTATTTTTTTTAAAATTATCTTGTTCTACGAATTTAAGGGTCCAGTATAAGACCGCGTATTCACCGCCGTTAGGAATTTTAGGCCTCAAACTTAAAACCACGGACCACCGCGATCCGGCAGCAGGATTGGGGAAATGTGGATAATGTAGACCACGGCGGATTAAAAAAATGTTCAGCTTATTGATGCAATACGAAACAAAAAACATTTGCTCTATATTTTTTCGTTTATTCGCTGTATAAAAATAAATAAATAGAAGCTTGACAGACTTAACTTAGCATCTGTTGGTAATAGGATAGGGTAACTGATGAGAATATGTTTTTTCAATTTATATATAATATATTAATTATTGTCAGTAGCCATACAAAGTGCCTCCCTTTTACAAAAGATTTGTTTTGTTACTATTTACATATTTATTTCTTCACAGCATAATCTTTTTTTAGCTTCGGAAATATTATAGAAATGGGTAACGTGGACCAACTGCTCAGAAATACTTATAAGCACAGCTTTTTGACACAGGGAATTATTTTCATGGATTTTGAATCAAGGAATCCGTTTTTCGATTGTCCACTAGGGGATTCAAGGTGGTTGAAATGAATTGGATGCTTTTTTATATGGCTATTCTATTAGTGGCTTTGGTTTTTATTAATGGTTAAGTAATTCTACTATTACATTTGAATTGGGAACCAAGATGGAGGATGTGAATTAGATCCCGTTTATTAATCGGGAATTAGAATTATTTGTCTTTTGATAATTTTTGGGATTTAGAAACGCCCTTCAATATTGTATACTAAACAGCAGTAAAAATATAACATAGGTAGATAACGATGATTTACAACCCACTCCAGACGCACACAATAAGCTTGAATACAATTCACCAAGTCAATGAAGGCAATAAGAAAAACTGATATTTTGCCGGTGAATAATACCTATAACAGGGAGTATTTTCACAAAAGTCTCCTATCTTCCCCTTGCCCCTCCCTCAAGCAAAGTAGACCAAATATGCTATAATTTGAAATCAAATACGTTTCTAACGACTTAATAATGTCCGAGATACAGCGGTTCTAAATTATTCAAATTTTTTGTAAGTTGTCATTCTTCGCAATTTTTTAGTGGTTTGGTCAATTTTGACAGTGAAGGAGTAATTTTTCGGTAAAGGTTAATCTATTGTTTTTAAAGTAGACTAAAGATGGTACAATTTGAAAACAAATTGGTCTCCAAGGACCTAATATCGTCCGAAATACAGGTGTTCTAAATAAAGAAAAACATTCTATGTTATTATGATAACATAGAATATTTTTCTTCATTTCAAATTGTAGAATCTTTAGCCTACTTTAAAAAATATTAATTAACCTTCACCGAAAAATTACCCCTTCACTGTCAAAATTGGTTAAACACTAAAAAAAATGGCGAGAAATAAAAAAAACAAACTTCGCTATTTTTTTTAAAATTATTAATTAAGGGGTAATTTTTCGGTGAAGGATAATTAATATTTTTTAAAGTAGGATAAAGATTCTACAATTTGAAATGAAGAAAAACATTCTTTGTTATCATTCTTCGCATTTGATTTCAGTTCACTTCCAAACACTTTAATTCCGATTTTGAACCAAATCGGTAGAGAACTCAAAATTAAAAATGACCATCGAAATTACTCAGGTTGACATTAAATTTGACTTCAGCACCCCCCTAACATGACTTACGCTGCTTTCTAACCAAATCGGTGTGAATATCTAGAAATTCAAAACAGCCGCTAAAACTATGGATTTTGATAGGCACAGATCGGCATACTTATATATGCAGTCAGGGGCGTCAAGATTGTAAATTATATGGGCACAAAAAATGTTAAGATTTTAAAAATAATTCGTTCATTCATTAGTTTTGCTGTTGACCGCCTGCAAAGATCTAATCTTGTAGATCTGTACCACGTCCGTCAGTTTTTTTCCAGTGCGCAGGTCTTTTATATTGTGCCGTATAATAAATGAATCACTTTTTGGACCATCTTAAAGAACGTTGCAAAGAAATGTGATTATAACAAAAAAAAAATCGAAAATACGTAATTCCTACATTCCGGTGGCAGTTTAACACCTCTCTTCCCAGCTATTCGTCATAAAACAGACAGAAATATCGAATTTCAAATCGACGTCCGCTCGCTCTGAAGGACTTCTCACAACTGATTTACTCCGGCGAAATAAAACGTTTTATCAACAATCGCGCGGGCCAGAAATTGTCATACGTTTTTTGTATGACGGAACTGAATTTAAAAATGCCTGAACTTTGAGGGAATTACAGTGAAAATCTAAATTTACTGAATTATTTTTAATAAACGCTTTTGGTTCTTGATCTTATTTACTCTGAGATTGTGGAAGGATTTTGATTAAATATGTTTGTAATGTGTGCAGTTAACATAACGGCGAAGGCACTGTCGAGCGTTTTACTTAAAATTACTGTAGGTGTTTCATATATAATATAAAAGGTTACAGTTTAAGAATTTACGTCACTGAAAACCTTAGACACTTTCGTAACTTTCTGTTAAGAATTTGCAGATAAATTTTGTGTTGTATTGCTTACGTTAGCATACTGCGAAGTGACGTTTAGCGCCTTATTTGAGTCTTCCCCCTTAACACTCTAATACTTAATTTTAAATGTTTAAAATATATCGTGGATGTTTAGCCCACCTCTGTCTCATCACTGCGATCCGTTTGGTTGGTGTATGGCTCTGTAATTGTGACAATACGGTGTGATTGCCGTATTGTCTGTCTGAAACAATCGCTTCACAGTTCACGCACCGTACTCTGCGGTCCGCCATGTAAAGTGGGCACTCCAATTACACCCGGCGCGCTGCGGTACACTTCACCAAATCGCGAATTCGTCAAATTGTTTTTGGTATTCATGGTGTAAATTTCCATCAGACGTGTTACGTCAGTCAGCAAAGGCCAAAGCTTCAATATTGTACCCATAGTACTTTTAATGTTATACTATGTGGTGGAAGGAATATCTTAGGAGAGGGGATGATCGATTTCTATCAATAAAAATCACGACACCCAGGCCTAGCAGAACGTACATAATATTATTATCATATGAACTTCCCTATAAATATATTTTGTGACAAAGATTTAGACACAGTTGATCAGATCCTATCATCAAACGTGAATAAAGTCTATACAAAACCGAAATTTGCATTAAATCCTGGTTATAAAACGCATTTTAAGGGCGAAACAGTAGTCATGCGAGAAGCTATTGTACTATATTTATTTGTTGACACTATGCATCACATGTTTAATGTTTTTATTTCATACTAGTTCAAGTATCCGGGTGTGCCTGGAGTTATGAGCGGTTTAGAGGAATATTTTGAGGTACCCGTACCCCTACCCCTAACCCTGCCCTTACCCCTGCCCTATTCCTGCCCTTGCCTCTACCCCTGCCCCTACCCCTGCCCGTGCCTCTGCCCTTACCCCAGCCCCTGTTCCTACCCCTATCCATATCTCTTAACTCTACCCCTACCCCTACACTCTATCCCTTTACAGTAATTTTCCTGTTATTTTAAGGTGTACAAAATTTCACCAAGAAAACTAAAATACTACTTTAAAGGGTTGGAAATGGGGATAAGGAAAAGTTTTTCGAAAACTCATGTATACAGTAATCTTCCTCTTATTTTGAATGTCAAGTGTGCAAAATGTCATCTAGCTCGTAATAAAATTGTAGATTTGTATAAAAAACAAACAAACACCGCCCGGGACACAATACGAGTATACATACACATAGATGTGTAAAAAAAGTCACTGTGTTTCAATATAAACCTATCATCACAGAGTTAATATTTTTTGTTGTTTTTTATTCCTATTCTTAATAATAATAATAATAATTGGATGATTTGTATAGCGCCGTTTTTGTGAAAAATCACCTCAAGGGCTAATACAAGATATAATTAAAACTTTTCCTAGTGCCAAAGTTAACCTTTGGTAAGAAACATAGTAATATGAGTACCCACCATTTAAACCAATTTTTAAGCTTTACAAACTCTAGGTATTGAATTTTCTACGATAATGTCACTTTATGAAAGAGCTAAGCCCGCTCCCCGACAGTACGGTAAATAACGACCATTTCAACCAATACTGCAGACACTGCGCAGAGAAGCAACGTTCCCTAAAGTAAAGTATCGATTTACGGCGCAGACTATTGTGGAACTTTTCTGCACGGTGTCGGCAGTAGCGAGTGAAATGTTCATTCCTTACCGGACCGTCAGAGGGGGGCCTACTGTTACTAATTTGCACCGGTTAATTCCAACTATCTGGCTCTCCGTCACGGTGGGGCGGGCACGTAGGCCCCGCGATCAGGTGTCCGCAAGTCCAGTCCAGAGCTCGGCTCAGGTAAACTCGAAAATGACCGCAAGCCTTTGTCATCTGACGTCTGCGGTTTGTGGTTGGCAGCGAGGATTGCCATGGCAATGAAGCTCTTGCAATTCCGCCACTGAAATGTATACCCTGCAGTGCAAAATTCTTTGTTTTGCAATTCGCAATGACATTTCAGCCGGATTCAAGTTTATACATAGGAAAGACTTCTAGAAATTTCAGTATTAGAGTTAAGGTGTTTAAATAATAACAATTATTCTGAATTTGCAAATCATATTTTAGAAACCAATCATTATTTTGATAAAAATAAAGGTTTAAAATTTTTACATTCAAATACAACCGGTTTACAATTAGGCAAATTTGAAATTTTGAAATCAGAAAAATCGTTAATAGTGAATTAAATTTAATAAACAATCCAAAAAAATTTAAAATAAACATGGCCAAGAAAATATGTGGACAGATTATCAAGAATAAGATAATTCGTAGAATGCGATTGGATTTGAGAAAGTGTCAATTTGTAGGGTAATTTTTTTTTTTTTTTTTAATTATTTAATTTTTAATTAACTGTAAAGATAAAGAAAATAATTTAAGCCACTCTGGAATTTATTAACTTATATGTAATGATTGTCCTTCCTTTTACACGGGTAAAACTGCCCGTAATTTTAATGTTAGAATCAAAGAACACATGCGATGTTTAAATAATGTAGGTTTTTCGGAATTTGCGGAACATTTGATAAGCTCTAATCATTCTTTTGACCAAACTACGGGAATAAATATTCTACACAAAAATGGAATAGGTCTACGGCTAAACAACTTAGAAGCCCTTGAAATAAAAAAATCAGTAAAAAATAATAATAGCCGTATACTAAATAACCAAAAAAATTTAACTTATAGTCCCATTTTAGACCTATTTCCCTTCCCCTCCAACTCTCCCTCTCCTCAAACAAGCCACCACCGTAATTGACGTTCTGTTTCCTTCTTTATCTTTCATGGTTTTTTCCCATCGTACATGTAATTAGGTATTTGGTATTGCGTGTTTTTTTAATTTATTTTATATTTTATTGTTATATTGTTGTCTCCCTCTTAATATTGTTTCTCTCTTTCCTCATAACATATACTGCACACTCTTGTTATTGTTCTATGTCCTGAAGACGATTCGGCAGAATCGAAACTAGTCGACAAATAAAAAAATAAAAGTGGATTAAAAACAAAGTGACTTGTTATTTAATATTATTTTTATTTAAAGACATACTACAATGTTGCATTCCCATGAGTTATCAATTGAACTCATTTTGGGACTGTACATTTTTGCTACATAATATTAAGTTTAACAAAGTTTTTAAGGCAAATTTGAAAATGAAAATCTAAATATAAATAACATATATATAAACGATAGAAAAATAACATAAATAAATATAGAGGCCCAAAACACACAGATACAATATAAATACATAACAATCTTTTACAAGAGATAAATATACCTACACCACAAATCTGCAAAATTTAGGGACTTCTATCAGAACAGAGTTGGTATCTATGATAAATGATTTTCCAATTTCGTTTAAAAATTAAGATCTACGAGCATCATTTCGAGATTTGTCAAAAACGCACACATGTCTCAATTCCTCAAGCAACATGCTATAGCTAAGCAATATATTCCAATAATTTCAGTCCGTATTTTGCAGAGTGTATTTTTGATATGTGTAGTTTGTGGTGTTGTCGTGTGTTATATTAGTGAACGTCATGATTATAGTTAAGTTAATTTATAATTGATTATTTTTTATTTACTTATGCTTGTTTTCTGTGTAGAGAGATTTGAATTTTTTTTCTAAATAAATGAGAATAAAATTGATTCATAAATTGGAATAATTTTAAAAAAAGCTGAGAATGCATAGTATAACATCTGTATAATAATTATATCACAAGTCACACGTGTAACTTCGCCATACACAGGTAATTAGGTAGATTCGGCCTCGGTGTTGGAACTGATTTTCTTGGAATTATTCACTTTACGATCCGCCATCACCTAGTTTCGATTTGCCTCAGTGGTGACAAGAAATTCTTGAATCATGTTGTATATACGTTAAGTAAATCAGGGTCGTTGCGAAGTGGAGCAGATGTTTCTAATTGGGTCTTAATCAACATCTTCAGATGAGATAATCCACAAACCTCTTCCTCTGACTTACTCGTTTCTTCCACCTGCCATATAAGTATTGTTTGGTTTCAATGTTACATTGTTTGCGCTTTATAAGTTCTTTATTGTTTGTTTTAATTTGATTTTTTAATGTCATATGTTTGAATCTTGGCTTAATTTTACTGTCTGCAATATTTTCTACTGGCTATGATTCATATTGTTTGCTTTTATAACTAGGTATTATTTCATATTTAAGCTGATATAATAATAATAACCAGCAGATCAGCACTCGCTGCCACGGATTTTTGTTGCATTTTTGACATTGCACTCCCCTGCGCTGATAAAACAAAACAGTTTTAAACACATTGAAAAAGGAAACAGTATGTTCATCGTGGTACGAATTGGATTGCAGACTCTTTTGCGTATGAGGAGAAATTACCATATCTACTATTTGCGTCTACATGATGATTAACATAGGACATAGGACACAATTTTTAATAATTGAAAACCGATTTACTCCGAAAATATTTGTGGTAATTAAAATGCTCTATTCTGTGAATTACTCACAGTTTGAAAATGGCCTTAAACGTCGAAATAGCCGTCACAAAATGAAAATAATTAAATTGCAGAATTCAATAATAATTCAACAAACAATATCATTAACCTTGAATTAAATGGAATCCCACAAATTAAGCAAATAATAATAATAATAATGTTTTTTTTATTTTTTTTATAACAAATATAAAATAATGATATCCTAACTGGGATTTCCCGTGCTGAAGGTTTCATTTACAAAATATGAAATTAAATTATATTAAATTAGTGTGTTTACTGAAAAAAAAATGGTTTCGGCGTTATTCTGTATTTGGTGTTAATGTATTTTCTATTTTATTTCTCCCTATATAACGTATCCAGCGTTTCATTAAAATTAAATTAAATACAACATTCCGAAAAGGTTGTTAAAAATTCCTGAACACTTCAGAACATTTTGCCAAAAATCCGAGATCCATATAATTAAATCAGAAAGGAATCCATGTGACCTCTTCTACAAGTATACCCGAAAGACAATTCTGCAAGCATACTAATAGAATGTGTCGAATTGATAAATAATCTCCTTTGACATATTAACTCGATTTATAACGTAAGAAATTCACAACTGAATTATTGTTTAGTAATTCCCACACTAATTGCAAACTCAAATACGTATTATCCATAAATTGGAAGTGCACTTGATTTCTAAAACAACGTTTTCAACTCTGGAACAAATAAATAAAAAGCACGCAGCTTGCACTTTTGGCACTGCTTTCAGACGAACAAAATAGCATTCCTCTTTTCGGACAACGTACGCACAAAAATACTTGTGAGAAACAGTGCAAGAAATAAAACTGGGCACCGACATTACAAATTCATCAGATTTCTTTAGCAATATAAATAATGGTCCACAAAGATAGCGTCAACATTATAATATTATGTCAGCGCTGAAACGCGACGTGTTTAGATATAGATGTCAATTCCTCGAGTTGATATCGGCAATAGGATCATAATGGGATCCAGTGGCCTACATGCAATGGCCGAGATCGGATCTATTTTATAAAACACTACCGATATTAACCGTCAGAAAAAAACATATTTAAAAAACACTTCAGTATTCTCTTCATTGTTTTTACTATTCGCCTGTTAAAGTGTCATAATATTACAATCGAGTTTTACATTTGAAATAGTGATAAGTATATGGGGTGGTGGAAATACTGATATTTTGTGAGAGTATGGTTAAGTGTGGAATGTTCACGTGATTGTGTTTAACCTTATGTTGTGATTTTGTGGGTCACGGATCCGTCTTTATCTATTTCTTGCCAATTTTATCGGCGATAAAACGACCATTCAGCCACTACTGAGTGGGTTTTATATCTGTGATGTTTACATACGTTTATGAATCGTGACACCATCGTGCTTACATACGCCAATCCTCATTCCTCATAACAAATCCAACAGAGAAATTTTCTAATAATACGTTTCAATAAAGTGTCACGTATTTTTTATTTAGCGGCTTGTCTTCTAAATAATGAAAAACTTTTAAAGCTTTATTTCCATTTGATGTGAATGTGTAAAAATAAATTTATTTTTCTTTATTGACGCCTTCGAGGCTTTTACATGTAGTTACATTATCAATGTAAGTTATTTTTAAAAAGTGGTGTTTACTAAGTATTTTTTATTAATTTATTAATAATGATGCCACAAAATAAATACCAATCTTTTGAAGAAATTTATTTATTTTTCACGCTCAGAAGGCTTTTATATGTTGATCCCTTTATCACATAGTTATTACAAATGAGTATAATAATAGTGCAGAAGAAGTAAGCAGGTAAAATATGAGTGTGTAGTTACAGGGTAATAAATAACAGTTTTACCTGTGGTTACATTATAACCGCAGTTTGTACAAAAGAGTTTGCCAACTTCATCGTTCATTTTTTAGCGCTACATATATTTTTTCTGACAATCCTTTCTCCTTTCATTTGTTCTACATGTCCGAACATTAATCATGTATTTTTAACTAACTAATCAACCATTACGCCGTTTCCCCGCAGGGGTAGGCAGAGCGGACGGACCGCCAAACAACTCGATTTTGGCATACACTTCTTGCTTCATTCACATTCATACAACGCCTATTTTTAATACTTGTAAAAAGCACCCCTTTCTTAAATCTGTGCTTTTTAAAACCATAATTCAATTAACAATTGAGAAGTAGACTATCATTTCGCGGGAAATTACTACAACTAAGTAATATCGAATAAGCGTTATTGAGTTACACACAAATACTAAACTTTTATTTCCCATATGTATGTATTTGTGGGGGTGACCAGATAAATTAAAAATATGAAAAAAGCTATTTCGTAAATTCAATCTAACTTAACCTAATTAAGAGTATAAAAAGTGTAAACAGCACATAACATAATAACAAGAGCATAAAAGAAGTAAGCATGTACGATATATGTAGTTACATCACAATGAGTTTTTATTGTATAATTAATTACATACAATGGCAGCTTGTACCCGCTAAGCCACTGCAATCAGCAAGTAGCTGATCAGCAGTAGTTTAATTCTGCAATATTATATAATATAACATTAAATAATTATAATCATACAAATGCAGCGCAAAATTAGAACAATATATGTGCATGCATGTTGTGATCAATGTACACGAGTTGGAAAAAATATGAAAACAGCATAACAGTTTTGTTATAGTGATAGTAAAGTCCAATTTCATAATATTGAATTAAATAATATTATAAAAATATTGAAATATTAAACAAATTGAGAAATAATAAAAAAATATATATAAAAAAAACTTTAAAAAAACAGCAGTACAGCTTTGTTACCGTGAGGACAAACTTAATATAATAGTAACAGTTAAATCATTTTAAAAGTTACCCGCAGCTATCAAGTAGCTATACAATCAAGGAGACCATCATATTTGTTCAATAGATAATGTAAGAAAGAGCAAAATTCCGTATATACAGCAAGTATCAAGGATCTATACAACCAGGAGACCGCCATATTTGTTACCATGAATACACAAGATTACTTTTCAAAATGCATCACTTTAATCAGTGAGAATTTCGTTATAGAGCAATTATTTTAACATTGTAAAGTACGTTTCTTATACTACACCCCTTTATTACAACAGTGTGGGTGTTTTACAGAACATAAAATAATGAATACATCGAAAAATGGTGAATATGTAAAAACTTAAATCTTTAAAAAAAATTCTAATAAATTGGTTTTTAGCTTGGACACTTGGACTATGTCATAACGGTAAACATCAATTGGAAAATATTGATTGCTTATTACCAAGTCAGTGTAACCTTTGAATAGGCGTATTTTCGAATTAATTATACAAACGTTAGAACATTATACAAAGCCGTCTGTCGTGTATCACGGGTAGGTACACACAAGGTAACATGTGCAAGGTAAAAGTGTTTTTTTTTTCATTAAAAAAATCTTTGTAACTTTTTCCATTAATTTATTTCGACCGGACCGGTTTCACCCTATCACGGGCATCGTCAGACTGGAACAATTAAAACTAAATGTATGTTATATATATAGCGTCAGTGACAGGAATGAGTTCCCTACTTTCTAATATTGTTTTTTTTTTTATTTATGACTGAAATTTGTTTTATTTCTGACGGTACTGTTTACTATTATGTTTTTACTACTTCCTAGGTTGCTTTATTACCCTTTGGAAGACGGATTACATTGAGTTTGTTTACTGAATCTATGGGTTTTAAAAAAATTGTATAATATCATTCGTGTCAGCTTGAACAGATGGTTATTTCTGGTTTTATTTTTTTCCGCCTTGTTTTCCAAAATGAATTTTAAAGCAATTTTTGTCTTGTAAGTGTAAAAAAATTACAAAGGTTTTTTAATAAAAAAAAACATTTAAAAATGGAATTCCACCATAAATTGGTAGTTTCGAAATTAGAAATAATGTAGAAGGTATATTGTTGTGTTATCAAAATATTCACAATGTTTTTAAATGAGTTTGTGTTCTTGAAATCGATTTACTTTTATCAAGTTTCGCGTGGTATTAATGAAAATTGGAAACATTTAATGACTGGAACGTTTATAAAGTTTATAAAGAATGCGTTAACAGCGTACAGTGCCTGATAATAAAATGTTTATTTAACGTTTTCGCTTAAAACTGTTAGCGCTAATAATGCTGATTGTATCCGTTATGGTATTTCCGCGGAAATTCCGCAATACAAACAAACATTGAAGCTCTCTGCAGATCTCAGCAAATGAAGATAAACATCTGTTGGTACGGTACACTGTCTGTTCGAGATCGCGGCTAAATAAACTTTATCCCGGCATTAAAAATGAAACGCTCTTCCACCGCCACCGTCTGCCAACTCCGGTCGAGAGTCGCGATCTATTTCAGTGTCCGAATGTTAACGTATTTATATCGAAAATTTAGCACCGACAAACTTGTGACTGAGAGACGAGAGCCGAGGCCCGCGACGGCCCCTCCTGCACTCTCCGGCAATCGCAGTCGCAGCCGCCTGGCGCTGGACAGGGACTATTTCCGTGGGACGCCGCCGTCGCGTCCAGTTCGTGCGACGCCACAAGTGGTTTGAACCCCGGTGAATCTGTCACAGCAGTGAGTCGTCGAATCTACCATTGCCCCTTCGATCAACTTGAACACACAGGATAACTCCGATACTCAGAATAATGTGATTGTGTTATTGCGGTCATCCGATCTAGAACTCCTTTATTACAAAGCAACAAACAAACTTTCGCGCTTGTCGGTGAACAGTGAACACACAAGTTGTTGTTGTTGTTGATCCGATTGAATACTGAAAGCGTGTTGTGTTCACATGGTTAATTTGTGCAAAACGTATTATTTAATGATTAAGTGTTTTAGTGGTCTTCATACGTTGGGTTTATGCAGCAGTTTTAAGAATTTGTTGCCCCATTAAATGAATAAAATACTGCAATCATAATAATTCTTCCAATAATAACGTGAATCCAACCAGCAGATCCTTGAAATTTAAATAATTCTCCCCGTAAATTCCGAATAAATTTAATGTACCGAGAGATATACCAACGTTAATTGAAAATTTATACTTATTTCATAGATATTACATCGTGATATCAAATATCGGAACGGCTCGGTCCTGAATCATTTACGATATTCCAAAAAATGTTTATTTTAATTTAAGTCAACGGCCCGGAGAAGTATCTTTATAATTGAATGAATGTAGGTACTTTGACATCTCTAGCTTTACGTCACTACATTAACTGAGTTACCTCGGCGAAGTTTCGACAAATTTATATCTCCATTCTGAGAAGTGTTTCCTTTGACGATTGAAATTTTAAAAGGGTCGTGGTACCTATTTCTCTAATTGAGTATTTAGAAATAAGAGCGCGGTAATAATATGAAAGCTTCAATTTTCTTCACTAAACAAGTTTGTGTAAGTCGCCGTTGGGTTTATCTATATATTGCTGTAACTTTGAGTACTTTATAGACTTTGTCTAATCAGGTTAATGAAACCCAAAATTGTTCAAACGATTGTACTGTTATAATACGTTAGCAACTTTTCGTTCACAAATCAACACAATGGTTTCCTTTGTTAGTACCTACATATTTTAATGATTTTTCCGTATCGACCCGTGACGTTGTAATCCAATATCTGTTACGCCCCGTTGTCTCGCTATATAGAATTTACTGATGTAGTGTACTTCTACATGAATCAACTTATATATGCAAATAATATTCGCTGAACCGTGCAATATCTGCGCGTTTTACACTAACAATCGGATGTGAAGTGATGATCGTTTTTTCCTAAAACATCAGCTAATCTCTGTTTATCTAGAACGCCCATTGATGATGGTTTAGTATTTTGGCGGATTAATTGCCCGCGGAACATTATCAAAATTTATTCAAATTCTCACCGAGCTCGGCGACAGAATAACATATATACCTACATTAATTTCTCTGATCTTCCTGTCTGAGTTTTACGATTACTCTAAATCACAATAATAGTAATGTGGAATTCCACATAACAATGAAGCTTACCATATGGCATAAACACTGACCATAAATACTGGTTACCCGAACCGCTGTTCATATTCGCTATAATAATTCCGGGAATGTGGTCACCCGGGCCGTAGGGGGGTACGGGATGGGGTATGTGACATGAAGCCTCCGCTATAGGGATATAGGGTTCATAACTTTTAAAAGGTCAGAGATTTTTGTAGAATAATAGGGACGTAAATAATACAATACGCATGTCATGATAGGCATGGTGGAGCATAGCTCAAAGGCTGTAGGTACCGTGGTCTATCGACTGTATTCAATATAATTTGATTATTTTGCTATTTTTCCATTTCGATCGGTCCATTCTTTAGAAATACGAGTTCGTCGAATTTTATCAAAGTTGGTTTTGAAATTAAATACTTACTTTTGCGTTCTTTCTATTTAATACTTACTCTTATCGTTATAATTTATTGCGTCTATTAAATTATAACAAAATAAGCGATGCTTCGTTAGCGTGAAATGGCCATTGAATTCCTATTTCATGAAAATGTCAGGGATTATCCGAACGAGACCTTTAGAACGGTTCAACTCCAGTTAAGTTTCAATAGCCGTTTCCGATAATCCCTCTCTCAATTTGTATCGATGCAATTCTTTAATGAGGCAATCTACATTGAACACTTTTCAGAATCAACTACTCTTACCAACTTTGTTGAAAAAACGGCTAAGTTTAAGTGGAATCATTAATAAATTACTTCAAAATTAGTAAATAAAATTTAGTGATTGATTAAAATTAAAAATGATTACCGACAACGACGATGACGATTCTTCGTCAAGTAGCATCCATCAAGAACCCAACAAGCCAAAGGAAAGGAAGACCATTCATCCATCCAGATTCGCTCACATCCTCCAGCTGAAGACCAAAGACGAAGAAGCCAACATCATCACAGTCTGTTCCATTCAAGACTTCAGACACTCTGGAACATTCGATAGTGACGATTCATTCTCCAGAAACGACGATTACCTCGTATCCTTCCCTGACGACGACAGTGATCTCTATTCGATAAATACGGACGAAAACAATTCTTCCATGAGGAATAGCATCTACTCGGTCAAGAGTGGACAGGAGCTGTATTCTTTGATTGACGCCAAATTGGCAGAAACCATATCAGATCTCGACAAGAGCCTGGAAGAGCTAAACAAACAGCAGTTCGGCGAAAGCAGTAAACAAGTGCCAACAAAGTCTTCAGAAGCCAAATGTGCGTTTGAAGATATTTTTGAAAATAACAGTGGTGATGTTAAAAACAACAATGCAAAAGTAAACATTCCCTCGCTGGATATTCACAATCCACCGACTGAAACATTGAATAAACCCAACATTACAATATCTGGATGTTTTCGCAACACTGAAACCTTACTGGAAACAACTGCAAACGTACATAATATAGATATTTTAATTAAAGAACCTGAAACTATACGGTTTGATGAAGCCAAAATTGGTGAAGTGAATGAAAGATGGTTTAATTTCAACGAAGAAATAACAAAGGAGGAAGACGAACAGTGCCCCACTGTGTTCCTGAAAATGAACAGAGCCGCGTGTATCCAGCGAGCTTTGAAATGGTCTGGATTCAAGAAGGTAGCAATTTATATCTTATTTGTCTAATAACAATTACCTACTATGCACATACGAGTATATTGTGCAAAAATATATTGTTTAATTTTGGTCAATCTAAGTATTCGCAACGAATTCGGTAGTTGTTTTTTTTTATTTAATGTTATTATTAAGTTCTGCACGTTTATTAGTTTTTATTATTATGACACCGACACCGGTTTTACCGATAATAAATCATTATTAAAAAAAACCCATTCTAATTAGAATGGGGGGGGGGGGATAGTAGTAAATAAATTCATATAAATAAGTCGTCACAATGTGTATTAACCGCATTTTGAAAATGGCATTGAACGTCGAAACAGCACAATTTAAGAAACTAAAAATACTGGAGAACTTAATAATAACATTATTATATTTGATTTACATTAAATTAAAAAATAAATTCATAGAGTTCTACGAATTAAAGACAACAACAATTAATTAACTCGGTAGTAATAATATAAACAAAGTGTACCTCTCCACTTAACCTCCAATGTCTGGAAGTTTCGTCCAATCAATCTCCAATCATCTCAGTTGAAAGAACATAAGTTTTCGCCGGCGCTTATTTTTCCCGATTGCGCATTTTCCCATTTTCCACTAAATATTCGTCGGAGAACAACTTTTCCCCCGAATAAGCTAAAACTTTGCATGTGAACTATTCCACATTCGCTCGCATCGCTCGTTAGCAGCAAACAGCCCCGGTACCCGTCACCCGACACCCGACCCCCAACTCCCAGAACCCACCCCCAGCACCCGAAGAGTATCTTTACATATGAATGGCTCGAAATTGCCTTGCTTACCGCCTTTACTGCTTCCAGGGTGAAATATTCGCTGCTGTTCTCCAATCCACTTCTCCGGGGAATATTTGCTACGCAACTCACAAAGCAAAAGTCTGATAAAACAGATTTCAAAGAGCGCGGAACTAGTACTGAAGTAGCCTTTCAGGCAATAAATTGCTCTTTTATTTTGTCAATAGATATTCACTTGCCTTTGTGAATTTCTCTTCGGGTTTATGTAATACTGTTTTACACAACCAGAGCGCACATTCCGTATTTACAATTGTGAACATGTTGCATGAAATGGTTTTAGATGTGTTTAGTGACCAGATCTGAAGAGCAATGTACCTACTTACCAATCTTAATCCTCTCTTCCTCTTTCTCTCCTTACCTCTCAAAAAGGTATACCATAGTTTTACTGGCTTGGGGACATTGGTGTTCTAATTAGGATAATGTAAATAACAGGTTTCAAATATACTCGTGCAGAACTTTGCAATCATACGAAAAATAATATTTATAATTTTTAAACTTGAAATGAATATGGTCTCGATAGTTCAATTGAAGAGTGTTGGCCCTGTAAGACATGGGATGTGGGTTCGTGTACGAATTACGGCCGTAACCTTTTAATTTTTTTCTGTTTCATGTGTCATTGCGATTTGTCAATATTTTCTTCTTCGCTGATTGAATATTACAGAGGTTTACAGGCTTCAATAAATTGGATAAAACACATATTTCTAGTATATTTCGGGAGATAACCTTCATTCTCCAATAGTCCACACATCATTATTTAATACCTACACTAAAATAATTACTGCATGAGTAGGTAGATCAATAGATCAATACTTCGATGGGTCGCATGTGGTTAGTAAAATTGTTTTTTTTTTTTAAATTGGATGGAGTGATGCAAGCCACTCAGCTAGACATATTCCCGATAACTGGCGTGACAAATAAATTTGTCGTGTTCTCAAATAGAATTTGGGAATTCGTTGAACAGCACTTTCAGTTCCCCTCACTCGAATACGTCCACCTCTCTTTATCTTCCGTTTTTCTATCTCCACGTCCTTTGTGACCTCCGGCCTACAACCTACAGCCTACAGATGGTAACACTTGACGATAATGTGGAGGTACACCCTCTGGGCGGATAGCGTAGGAAGAAGGGAGAGATGTTGAAGAAGCAGGTGACGCGACATCAAATAATGGTTTATTGACGTTTATAAAAACATCTGTGTTTATTTAGCATTTGTGAAATTGAATAAATCGTTCAAAAAGATGTGTTTGCATAAAGTTTTTCCAAGGAGATATATTAAATGGTGTATTTTTCTGTTAAGGGTAAACTAAACGTACTCGTACTACGCACTCAGAGATGGTGCTATTTTTAATATTATGATTTAATAATAATAATAATAATAATAGTGTTTTATTGTCTTCTTTTAACAAAATAACAAATAATGATATCCTCACTGGGATTTCCCGTGCTAAGGATTTCATTTATAAAATATTAAATTGCGCTATATAAAATTGACGTGTTGGAAGGAAAAAAAATCTTAGGTGAGGTGTTTTAAGAGCAGTAGAGTGGTTAGTCTGTATTTGGTGTTAATATATTTTCTATTTCATGTAACGTATCCAGTATTTTGTTTGATTTTTAAATTTATTACGATTGTTGTGATTTTTAAAGGATAGTGAGATTTTGTTGTAGAGTTTAGTAACATAGTATAAGAAGTTTTTTTGTCCAAACGTTGTGTTTGTTGTTCCTTGCTGTATATGTTTTTGGCTCTGAGAACTAGTGTTTCTAATATGTGTGATTGTTGTTATTTCTAGTTTTTTTTTTGTATTTATGAATGTAAAGTAGTATTGTTTTAGAGTATAATTATTTTATACTCCTAAAATTTTTTTAAACAACTATCGGAAGAAATGGCTAGTTTTTTCATTCCAAGGATCCCTGAATTTTATTATTTCAAATGCATGCAGGAAATTTTATAAGTCAATTTATATAATTGGATGATTTGTAGAGCGCCGTTTTTGCGAAAAATCACCTCAAGGGCGCTAGTACCCAGTATTGTATTGTCCAATTCATATCACATTGTCAAAAATCTCCATTAGCTCAAATGTCCTGAAGGAATCCAGTTCAAGTGCTGCTGGGTGGCATTTAAGTCAATTAACGGAATGTCTCCGGCTTGCTTTTCAGAACTGTGTATTCCTGAAAATACCATTTCACGGCAGTCCACCCTTAGGTCAGCAGCGTCATCAGCTATCGGAAAGTTGAAGGATCCAAAGCGCATACCTAATACTATATTCGGCGATCGTGCTTTCGGAGTGTCAGGACCTAAAGCCTGGAATGAACTGCCGCATGACTTAAGAATAATCAAAGACTCAGAAATCAGAACCAAACTTAAAACTCATCTTTTCAGACAATCATATCAATAAATTGAAGATAAATTGCTTAGCTAGCCTAGCCGGTTAGTGCTTACCTAAAGTTACTTATAGAATAAGAAATATAAAATTCTTATTATCAGTTTTCAACGCTATAAGCAAGTAAAATATCTATTAAAAACTCTTACGTTTTTTAAGGTCATTTAATAAATATTCTCCAATCATAAAAATTATAAACATTTGAAATAACTACCAACTCTTCTTGTGCCACCAATCTTCAAAAAAATGAAACATCAATAGAAAAGGAGGATAAAATACCAACTGTAAAAATATCGTGTCTATGCTTAAATTTTCTATAAAACTGTGTTCATCTGAAGCGACCTGCCTGGTAAGTATATTTTTATGTACTTGTTTTTACATAATTAGATAAATAATAGGAAGTAATATTTGTACAGCGCTCTTGAGGTAATTTTTCACGATAACGGCGCTATAAAAATCATCCAATTATCATTATTATTATTATTATTGAGAGAACTAGTATTGCCTTTGCAGACTTAAAAAAGGGCTGCCTACTTCAATAAAAAATTGAAGCGCCCTGGAGGGGATATTTTCACAAAACGGCTCCATGTGGGGTTGACCATTTGCAAAATTATTACATATTATGAAATTAATGTATAAGCAGATAACGTCCCCGAAGAGACCAATCACGACTGATGTAAAGTAAAAACTACATATCTCCATACTCGCAATCTTTGGAAGATCTCTCTGTAAAACGAATGCATCACTTGCCAAAACCCCTTGCACTTAACTCAGAATGGCAAATAAATGCATCTGGCGCATAATACCCGAGCGGGAACTGAAACGGTGTAAAAAACAAAACCAAATGAGGTTTATTCGCCGATGTGGTAAAATTACGACGTAAAGGAATGCATTCACATGATTATTTGAAAAATTTCAACATTTCAAACAATAGTGAAAAGTATAATGGTTTTAAAAATATGTATTTTAATTAAAACAAAATAACTTTGTATACATCACTTTATTAATATACAATATTACTACGTGTTTCGTGAGCGATGCTCACATCTTCAGGTATCAATGTATACTGAAGTTAACAATTAAAATACAGAACAGTTAGATTTAAGTGGGGAGGGGTGGTAGGGGAAAGACAAGTAATTAGGAAATTACAATCAGGAAATTACAATAATTAGGAAATTACAAAGATTTAAGTGGGGAGGGGTGGTAGGGGAAAGACAAATAATTAGGAAATTACAATCGTTAAAGGAAGGTGACAAAGGTTTTGTTTTAATTAAAATACATAATGACATCACAAAGTGGAAACATTCTAGAAGAAGAATTCTTCTTCGAAAAAATAAAAATATTTATTCATATAGATCAGCAAACGCCGATTCTGAATACATAACTTTTATTAAATGTATTAAAAATCGTTATTAAAAAAATGTGAAAAAAATCATCTCATTAAAATACCTTGTTATGTTGGTACCATTGAATTTGGAATATCTGACGTCGAGTGCGCATTCAGTATTGGATTAGTATATACATTTTATTTTTTTTAGTTTTGGATAAGTTCAAACTTAATTTGGGAGACTTTGGGCTCTATATTTTTTAATAAATTAATTAAAATTACTTTGTATTTAACATTTTATTAATAAATACATACCAGCATGTTTCGAAAGCGATGCTTTCCTCAACAGGCATATACAGAATACATCTGTACATTTATTAATAATGACGCCACAAAGTGAATATCAATCTTTTGAAGAAATTTTCTACAATTGTTCTTCAATATAAAAAAAAATATTATTAATGAAAGAAATTACAGTATTCATGAGAAAACCATTTATCAGTACGAATATTATGGTAATGTTAATGCTCAATACTATTATTATTCATCGAGTTAAAATTTCTAAAATGGTACACATTTTTGTTACTTACGTTTAGTTACGGTTTACTATGAATAGAATATAAAATAATGTACGGTAAAGCTCATCCTTGTATTGACATTCTAACCTCAAAAGTGTTCAAAATCGAACGGCCATAGATTTGGAGCGTTTTGGCGGGCTTTGAAAAATTTTAACTTTGAAAATTATTTTATCTATGAAAACTGCCTTAAGAAAAAAAATCGGAATGGAGTTCTTTATTCCAATTTTGAGTAATCAATTCGACACAATCTTGTGGTGTTTTTTACCTTCCGTGAATCAAATGGCAGCCAAACAGTTTGATAACAACATCGTTCCTACACAGGTTATACATTAATAAACCATTTATTTTTAAGTAAGTGGCTTGGCGTAAAGCACCGAGATACCTTTCCAGTGAATTCGAAACGAATCATCATTTATTCTTGTTCCAGATGGCCGTATAAATAAGTGGAAGAAATATAGTCTCCATCTTTAGTTTGACGGTCAATAAATTGACTCACGAAAGGCAACGCGAGGAATAAAGAACATCCCGCGGAAGAGATTGCATTTTATGGTTGAAAATTGAATTAAAATCTCCCATTCGCCGGCAGAGCCACGTAATGGGAGTGCTGCGCGATAATAACGGCAAATGCCACTGGAGTTAAAATGTGATAAACAAACCCTAACAATTCCGCATGGCAAGTCCGCGTTTACTGATTTAGTCGCAGAATCTCATTTCTTATTTTCTCCTCTTAATTCCGCGTATAATTCTCTCATACATCATCTTTTCTCCGCGTGGAAATAAACCCATGATTCTAGGAACGCGCCTTCGTTTTAGTTATTTATTCAAAATCTTCCAGGATTTATAAGCATCTCTGTAATCATTTCTAATTTTGAAACTGACATGGTGGAATTCCATTTTAATTTTTATTTATTTACGCCCATTACAGGCTTTTACATGGACTATAATATGAACTACCATGAACATAAATAATATTGAAAAGGTACATATGTACGTATGTATAGATAACTTTAAAAAAATCAACATAATTTGACGCTTTTATCCAGAGTTAAATAGTTTCAAATAACCTCCCTCCACTCGATGAAAGAAACCGTACTAATGCATGCTTATACTCGTACTATAAAATTGATGTGCCAATATATCAACATCATCAAAGTATTTTTTCCCAGATGTTGAATTCGTCGCATAGTGGAATAATATTGCGACGCGGAAGTTGAATTATCACAATAAAATGGTAGGTACTGTCTTGTCCTGCCAGCTACATGAAAAGCAACCAAATAGAGCAGTTCAGGGGTACAAAACATTGAATTTACAATCTTAAATAAATATGTTAAATCGCAAATAATTCTACGTTCGGATCATGTTTTTAAATTTGATGAATAGAGTAGAAAATCATAGTCTATGAATTTTCTACGAATAACCATTCTAAAATGTACGTATCTTAAGAATTTACGTTGGATTCTCTCACAGAGTGCGTATGAACTTTATAATTCCGTGACCAAACTGTGGAATTGTATTCAATGTGACCCCTCACTAGTGAAACATACAATGTTTTTATAGTAATGATATTATTGAAGTCACTTGATACTCTTAAAATAAAGCCTAACGTTTTCAAAGCTTTATTGTAATGGTTTCTATAAACTTAATAATAGTTTCTTATCAAACCATATATCCATCAATTTTTTAATTTTGTTCATTAAAAAACCTTTGTAACTTTTTCCACTTGTTTATTTTCGACCGGACTGGTTTAACCCTATTACGGGCATTACCAGACTGGCACAATTAAAACTTAAACGTAGTTGTAAATGTGTAGTTTTATAATTAGAACTACAATATTCGTAAAATTTAATTCTCTTGTGTATTTTAAAAAAAATCATTAAATTTGATTGATATTTGTCCAAGTTATTGCATTTTTATTGAATACTACACTTTTTTTAAATTTAAAACGCAGAATATTTGTAGCAATTTATATACATACTTGCAAACTAAGTATAGCACTAAAACGGTTAAATAGTCTGCGGGGATTACTTCCTACCACACTACTTCCTACCACACTACTTCCTACCACACTACTTCCTACCACACTTTGACTATTCCATGGAATATTCCCATCATCCTACTTTTGCTCTATTTGGGTCTTTCCCTCTAATGGACTGATAGCTGACCTGGAGGTGGTTCAAAACCGAGCACTCAGAATGTGTTTGATCTTCCATGGGACACTAATGTCAGGGATATTTATTTAGATTCCGGCCTCCTTCTAATCAAGATTCTTCCCGAACATGAAATCGTAAACACCATTCTACAAATCTCTCGGCAATTAACACACACTAACCTAAACTAGACATTCACCAACGCATTACTCGAAATAACACGTATTCCTCTAACACACTCATCAATAGTGATCAACTGCTAATCCTATACAAATCTCAAGTACGTCCAATAATTGAATTTGAATGTCACCTCTGCGCTGGAGCTCCCAAATACTTGATAAACCTGCTTGATTCTGTGCAAAGGAGGACGGTTCGTGTGATTGACAATCCGTTGTTAACAGACCGACTGCTTGCTCCGATAAACAGAAGCATTGTAGGTATGCTGAGTCTGTTCTACAGGTATTTCAATGGATCCTGCTCGAATGAGCTAGCAGCGTTGATGCCCTCTGCGCGTTGCACGTGCGTGAAACTCGACGGACACGAGCGGGACATCCGTTCACGGTTGATGTCGGCTTCATGAGAACGGGCCGTATAGGCGACACGTTTTTGTGTAAAACGGCTCGTATGTGGAACGAGCTACTGTCTTTCCTCCAACATTTATTCGGGGCCTCTTCAAAGCCCGCATTAACAAATCTCTTCATACAGTCCCATCCTTAACCCGCCTCACAACTTTGCCCAACCGGGTAGCGATATAGTTACCCTGTACGTGCTCTGTACATATAGGGGCGCTCTTGCGTGATTAAATAAAAAAATAAATGAATAAATAAAAAATTTAAATAAAACACACACCACAAAGAATTGGATAAAATCTTTCGAAAATATTGCCCACACACTATATACCTCACTCCCAAATACAGTCATCCAAATAAAAATAAAATTATTTAAAAATTACTTCATCATCACCACTTTATTAATATATACATACGAGTATCAACATGTGTCGAAAGCGATGGTTTTCTAATCAGAAATATACAGAATACTAAAAAATAATAATGTCATTATATACAAATGATAAACATAGAACACAATAATGTAAGAATAGACAAATTATAGACATAAACTGATTATAGTAGGTATGTAATTAATATATGTATATATTATCAGAGTAATTTTTAATTAATTTATTAATAATGACGCCTCAAAGTGAATACCAATCTATTGAAGAAATTATGAAAAAATTATAGTAATGCTTTAAAAGGATATTTTCTTTTCTTAATTAAAAATGAAAATAAGTAATCGTATTTCCTATCTCTGTTTAAATGGTTTTTCCAAGTATTTCTATTCACTCTAGTCTGTGTAGGTACTTCAGATACAGACGGGGTCAAAATCTGCAAATTTTAACTTTGATTTTCCTACTGGACCTATTTTCGTTTAAGGTTTCTTTGTTTGTTTTTTTTTCCCTCGTGTTTCTCATAAATTAACTGATTTTGTAAATGTTAGGTAATGATTTTGTAAATGTTAGGTAATGATTTTGTAAATGTTAGGTAATGATTTTGTAAATGTTAGGTAATGATTTTGTAAATGTTAGGTAATGATTTTGTAAATGTTATGTAATGATTTTGAATATGTAAATTCTAATAAATTATATATCGAATATCGGAATTATCAGCTCTAAAAATTGCATTCGAGTGGTGCGACATCTTTAACAATAATATTACTAGGATGACTTGTGTAGCGCCGTGTTTGTGAAAAATCACCTCAAGGACCCTGTCAAATACTACTTGCTAGGGTTTATCTTATTATGTACAGATACAAAAACATACTGACCTGGTAGGTCACTCCAGATTAAAACGTTAAATTACAAAGTTTTTTCTTGAGAAGATATGATTTTGCACAATATTAGGACTTGGGAACTGTTTTTGACGCTCGTTTAACATTACACGCTCACATCGAAAAGATCTGCGAATCAGCTACAAAATGTTGGATTTTGTCATACAAAGTTCAAAGGAGTTGACAAACCTTTCAGTTGTAAGGCTGCTTTACTTTAGTTTAGTGCGTAGCATTCTCGATAATGGATCTCAGGTATGGGGGCCAGAGGACATCGTCTATGTATTAACTAATGGTCGAGAAAATCCAAAAGAAATTCTGACGGTTCCTCTACATTAGAGTTCGGTTTTTACCTATGGCTGTTTCCAACAGCCTTTCTCTTGGGAATGCTGGGTATGTGCAGCCTAAGTACTAGAAGAGATATGGCATTACTGCTAATATTATTATTATTAGATATGGCTCATAAACTATTGAACGGTGTATTATCAATACCTGACATCCTGACTGAAACATCATTTTATGTCCCTGATAATTTGACGAGGGGCCGTCAACACAGGCTACTGTTTCTTCCCAGGTGGAGAACTAACGTACCAATAGCGATGCCCCTGGGAAGACTTAGTAGGTTAATTAACTGCCTCGCGGGAAATGCGAATATTTTCCACGTGATCTACAATAATTTTAAGCACAACCCAAGTATTATGTCCCTACTTATAACCCTTTTAAAACTATTTTTGTTTTACCTATTTGTTAGATAATTATGCTAACTATATTTTTGTAATTTTTATCGCTTTTGCATTGTATTGATGTTCATAACTGTTTTTGCAAAATAAATAAATAACTATAACAAGACACTTCATATTGTGTGATATTGCAGTTACTGTTTTAATCCTATTTGTCATTGATTTTATATTTATTGGAAGGTTATTGGCAAAAAAAGAGTAGGTATTTAATCGAAATATTATTTGAGATTTTCGGTAATAATTATTTACAGTTACAAATATTTACAGTTATTTACAATATCGCGGATTACGAAAAGTTTCAAATATTTCTGTTAATTACTTTAGGTAGCTACTAACGGCTAGCTTCGCTATGTTAATTAGGTATGCATCTTTGGGATCTTATATCCCTTTGAATTCTAATACCAAATGTAATTTCTCCATCCCTACTTCGTAATATGTAGCTACATTCATATCGTTAAGCCTGGCTGGGTGTCGGCCAGTTTATAAATGCATAGAAAATGAAACGATGTACAACAAATCGTACTGAGCGGTAGTCACTCTGGCGCATAAAAGAAAATTGAAGAGCTTAAAAATTTAAATTCAGTGTCGAGTAGTTCACAAAGTGGCTTATATAGAAAATTGCATTCCCTTTAAAATTCTTCTCTCATCTGATTCAAAGTTTCATTTTGAGCTAACAAGGTATCTCGGCTCCATTATCTTCGAATTAAACGGAAAACTTTTTGCGAAAATAAAACAAAGGAAAATGTGGAAGTTATTAAAAAAACCGAAGCTCCAATTCTTAAGGGATGGTGATTCAATTTACGAGTATTTCTCCGGGAGTAGTTTTTATTATCACCGCGTTAAAACGCACGAAGAACAAAGGAAACAGATTGAAAAAGTTTGCTTCCTTTTCAGGGAAGTGTTTATTTTGCGGGTCGTGTTTACATTCGGGAAGTGGATCGCTGTCTCACTGTGCTGGCTGTGAGCGTGAGCAGTGTCCGTAGCGGCATGCCTGCTTTCCAGTATCGCGAGCTTTTCCAGTGCCCACCCTCTGTAATTGTGCCAAGTCCATTCACGACCTATCGGGCCTTTAAACAAGAAGATAAACTTTCCCACAGAAACTTCTATCTTAGCAACTTTTTTATAAGTGTTTGATTCGCCAGAATACGAGTATATATGTAGTAAAACCATTAGCAATGAATTAATACTAGGCCGACGTAATCGACGATTGTATAGTTTGGTCATATCGAGCGGATGGGCGAAAAAATGAGTCATTCAGAGATAAGTACCAATATTATTTATTATTAGAAAATTTGTAGTGTCGTTTTTTGTGAAAAATCACCCCAAGGATGCTGACCTATAGATTACGCACAATGGTGACGGTGATCCCCAATAAGACATAGCTAATATATTAATTACAATTTCTTCAAAATATTGGTATTCACTATGTGGCGTCATTATTAATAAATTAATTAAAAATTACTTTTTGATAACCACTTTATTAATACATAAATATTAACATGTTCGGAATGCGATGCTTTTCATATTATTTTTTTTTGTGTTTAATTTGTAGAACTCCATTTAATTTTGGTTTTGAAAATGACCTTAACGTTAAAACAGCCGTCACAATAATAAAAACTAAAACACTTCCAGAACTCACTTATTTTATGTAAATCAGATTTAATAATATTATTAATCACCCCACCCATACGAACGTACGTGATACGGCCGCTATATTATCCCCCGAACGCAACTAGCCGTATCCCGTACGTTCAGGAACAAAAAAACTATACCCGAAACCCACAATACATTCGTATACGTCAAGTTTCTTCCTGCGCCATCTCGTTTAGTATTATTTAACGTAAAATAGAAAACGATTATTATTGAGCGTAAAATACTAATCTCGTTTAGTTTTATTTAACGTAAAATACTAAACGAGACATACCAGATAAAATTTGTAATGTTAAAATTTTGTCTGGTATATCGTAAACATGTATTCTTATTGCGAAATCTAATGAGAAAAAAAAACCTACGTTTTTTTACCTGCTATTTGAATAATAACCCATAGGACGGGCAGTTAAATTTGATTTAAAATAAATTTCTAAAAAAAAGCAATAAAAAAGAAAAAAAAAGACAAAAAAAGAAAAAAAAATAACAAATTCTTGGGCTGGTATAGCTCAAAGAATATATTTGTCATTGCATCATTTCTGCATACTTCTTCGGCGAAGCTGAAAGATGATTAGTTACAGTCGGGACAAACACACGCACCATGACAATAAATCCTACTCAGGTTCATTGTGCGTCTTTCACTTTCCGTTTTCATTTAGCCAGATATGCGTGTAGCGTGATGATGAAAACATCTTCTCTCCGAGAACACAATAAGAATTCACTAAGATTGCTTTACGACATTTAGCATCCAAGTATCGCCACCGTACTGCAAAAACTGTATAACTGACAAATAATTTTTGAAAATTGCTGGTTATAGTAATAATAATGTTTTATTATCTTCTTTTTTATAAAAAAAAAACTAACAAATAATGATATCCCCACAGAGATTTCTCGTGCTAAGGATTTCATTTACAAAATATTAAATTACATTATATTAAATTGATGTGCTTGATGAAAAAAAAATCTAAGGTGGGGTGTTTTAAGTGCAGTTTGGTGTTAATATATTTTCTATTTCAGATCTCCCTATGAAACCTATCCAGTTTTTTATTTGATTTTTTTAAATTTATTGTGGTTGTTGTGATTTTTAAACGATTTTGAGATTTTGTTCTGGAGTTTAGTACCATAGTATAAGAATATTTTTTGTCCAAATTTTGTGTTTGTGGTTCCTTGTTGTATGTGTTTTTGACTCTAAAATTTATTGTTTCTAATATGTGCGATTGTTGTCATTTTTTGTGTTTATTAGTGTAAAGTAATATTGTTTTAGAGTATAATTGTTTGATACCAATTAGACTTTTTTTTAGCAGATGTAGAGAACGTAATTTTGAACTCAAATATATAAAAACCCAATTGTTAGATTTTTTTGTCAGTTACTCACTTTTCGCAGTATGGCCACGATATCTCGGTCCCCCATACGTCTTGCTTAGCCCCTGTTTAGGGAAAAGAATAAAAACGATTTAGCGTGAATCCCCTCTGGCAGTCTGATGTCTGCTATTCTTTGTTAGGGCAGTCATCTCTCATCGCGCAAAACTCCGATAGAATTCTTTATCGAAAAGAAAATGGGTTCTTTCCGGAACGGTTTTTATTTCTTTTGTAGAATTATTACATGCCCTGGGTTGAAGGTTGAAGATTGAATGCAACTCCCCTGTTACTTTATACAGTTGTAGGCTGTATATCTCAATAGATGTTTATTGAATATTTTCGACTTTATTTGGAGGGAATGGGTATCTACGCGAAATCCTCTTTGCCCACAAACAACATTTCCAAGATTTTATTAAATTATCTTCCTTTCTGGTTTATTTTTCTCGTGGGTACATCAGAAATATTTTTTTTCAACCGTAACAATTTAGAAGCGAAGCTAGCAGTCTACATTGGAGTGCTGATACCAACCCTGATGTAAGGCATTGAGGCATGGAACATGAACAGAGGAAAGATGAAATTAAACTGAATGCTGTAGAAATGAAATCTCTGAGGCGAATTTGCGGTAAAATCATGTGTGACCGTGTGAAAAATGTTAGGTATGCCATAGTCCTGTTCAATTGATATAAAAAAAAGTGTACAGACTGGTGGCTGAGTTGATAATAATAATGATTTGATTACTTCTACAGCGCTATTTTCGTTGGAAAATCACCTCTTATTCAGCATATAACTAATAACTAATAATTGGGGATGCCAGAGTCTCACTGGATCCAGACGGTAGGAAGCAGTTGGGACCTTTGTGCGGTATTCATATAAAAAAAAACTTACAATTTATTGGAATAACTTATTAAAGCTGGAAAACCAGATAATATAGAAAATATTAACAAATCTCAAATGAAATATGAAATAGAAAAAGACGCAGAAAATAAAAGGTATCAGTCGCATCTAGGAATCGAACCCAGTACTTCTGTCTTACCGGGACAATGCTCTAACCACTGAACTAATCAGACCGTATTATGTAATTTTTTACCGATATCATTATTCAATTTTAGGGCCAATATTAAGAAGATATAGTGGATATATAGCGAAGCTAGCAGTCTAAAATGGAGTGCTGATACCAACCCTGATGTATGGCAGTGAGTCATGGAACTGACAGAGGAAAGACGAAATGAGATCTCTGAGGCGAATGTGTGCTAAAACAATGTATGATCGTATGAAAAATGTTCAGATTGGTAAAGAATGCAAGGTTGATTTTTTTACATGTATACCGCACAAGAGTGTCAACTGCTCCCAACCGTCTGGAGCCAGTGAGACTGTGGCATCCCCAATTGGGGAATTTTGTGAGACTGAAGGTATTGGGGAGGGGAAGAAGAAGAGGAAGAGGGCGGTGGGGAAATACCTGGCTATTCAGATCTGTTCACCAAACACGGTCTTTCACCAGAGCGATACTAAGAGTATCTTCCACTCTGGAACGTGCGCAAATATACTATATATTATTTTTAAATTAATTAATTGTGAAACAGCACAAATTAATTAAATAAAATTTACTTGCGCACGCAGGGATTTGAACCCGCGACCTTCGGATTCGTAGTCGAGAGCCTTACCCCTCGACCATGGGGGACGTCAAAATATAATGTGTTATGATGTGAGCATAATAAGTAAGATTAAGAAATGGACAGGATATTTTGGGCATGTAGAGCAAATGAATGAAGAAAGAAGTGTAAGGAGAATATATGTCACGAATGTGAATGGAAGAAGAAGCCGGGGACGCCCGAGGAAGACATGGCACTATCAAGTGAATCAAACATTTGATAGTCCCATGTCAGAAGTCGGAATAATAGAAGAGAATGTCTGAGACGATGATTGAATGTGAATGAAAGATCAAATAGGTTGGCAGTCCATCCTGTCTGCCTACCCCTGCGGAGAAAGGGCGTGATAGTTAGTTAGTTAGTTAGTTTGTTTAATAATGTATTTATTATTTATTAAATGACTAACCAAACTAGGAGCTTGCCGGTGCTATGGTGGTAGAACATAATGATAATAATAGTAATACAAAACTAATGATAACATTTATAGTAATAATAATTAATTGTACATCTCCGTTCCATTATTGGTGCAGTTGTCTAGTTATTGGTGGTTGGACACTTGGAAAGATTGGGGAGTACAGACAGAATTCCCCGGAGCTAGCTTTTATAAAGTTATGAATAAATAATTTTCCTTACTTTATTAATTAATGTTATATTAGAATCATTCGTTCGTTTATTAATTTCCAAAACCTCACAGAAGAGAGAATTTTAATTATGTTCTACCTAAATCGGTTTTACCTGTAATAAAGCATTAAAATTAGAATTGGGTGGGAATAAATAAAATCATATAAATAATTCACAATATGGATTAACCTAATTAAATTAAAATGATTTTTTTTTTATTATAAAACCTTTGTAACTTTTTTCCACTTATTTATTTTCGGATTGGTTTCACCCTATCACGGGCATCCTCAGACTGGTAGAATGAATGCTAAATCTATGGTATATATAGCATGGATGTCGGGAGTGAGTTCCCTGCTTTTCTATTATTGTTTTTATTCTTCGAAATTTATTTTATTGCTGACGGTACTGATTATTGTGCTTTTAAAAACTACTTTCGGGTCGGTTTATTACCCTCTGGAAGACGAAATAACTAATTAAATTAATTATTAGTTTTTTGAAAACGGCCCTGAACGCCTAAATAGCTGTCACAGTGATAAAAACTGAAATGCTTGCAGAGCTAATAATAACATTATTATTTTTTTTTTAAATCTCTGACACCGTTTTTACGCCATCCCCCCACTGCCGGCACCTAGACCCAGACTCCCAGACAGCTCCCGTCAATGTGACATTATTATTTGTTTCCCGCTATTTACGGCATCTGGCTTCTGTCTTCTGTCTTCCGGCTTCTCGCTGTGAATAGTATGATTCATCCCCTTGACACATATTCTGGACATCACGCACGCGTCAGCAGCGCCGTACTGAGCCGAGAACAGATAGCGCGGAGTACCGGCTGTAAAATCTACGTCGCCTGGCAGTGGGCCAAATACACTTCATGCGGTACTTCCTCCTAGTGCATGATCTTGAATACCAAATAGTTCAAAGTATCTGAACTTACAAAGCGGAACGGTAAACGCTTCTGTCGGCGCGACAAGCCACCCAAATAATGTAACACATTGAGATGAGAACAAGTCCAGATGTCAAAGTACGAGTAACTCTCTACCGGTGCCAGGAACTGAACGGTTATAACAAAGGGGGTCTCTTATCTTATTCTTATCAGATTGAAGCAAACGTAACATACCTGTAATGATGTCTCATTCCAAGTCTTCTTCACTCGGACCAGCACTCAAAAATGGCTCTAAACATCGCTTTACGTGTTTGTAATTCAAGCAATACGACAAATGATTTATCTCTTAATTCTACGCCAGTAGTATTAAATATTTTATTTCAAAATGATTATTAAAAAAGTTTACTATGCGCTATGCCACTCTCGCCTCGAATATGGTATACTAGAATGGGGATCGGCAACTATAAACCATATGAAACAAATGTCTAAAATCCAAAATGGTATTACAAAGATCATTTTAAAACGCCAACAAAAGAAATTTCAATTGTTTTGCAGTACCTAACATCCAAAATATCTATGCTCAGAATATTTTAATCAAACATTTCAAAAGTTCAAAAAGACAAAAGAAACTTAATTTTCACCACACAAGAACGAACTAAAATGACATTATGAATATTCCTAAATTTAAAACTGCTTTTGGACAAAGGAATTATAAATATCTCTCCACTAAGCTATACGAGTATAATTCACTTTCACCGGCCATAAAAAAAACACAGAAAAGACAAATGATTTCAAAAATCAAATCAAAACCTTGCTCAAAGAAATCAAAGAAGATGATTTATCCAGCATCTTGAAAAGAACTTCGTAGGAGCTTAAAACAATTAGTTTTTAAATAAACCCTAGTCCGCCTCAGCACAGGAACCCCTAGCGGGGAGGACTAAGAAAAATACTACAAATTGTCTTCTTAGCTTTGTAAAAAATGTGCAATGTTTCAAATGACGAAATCATCTTGCGTAATCCTTAAATTTTATGATAAAATGTCTAAAAATAGGTACACTTAAAAACCAGTGAAAACAATTTTGAACGTTTTCCCTAAACTTCCATTACTTATTTCATATAGAACATAATAGAAAACGGTTTGAGGATTATTGTCTTTTGAAGCCTTATTCAATTTACTAATTACTCGTGTTAACAGATAAATCTTATTATGCAGTATTTCTTGAGTTAGCAACCTGCAACGCGCCTATTTTTGGGTGCTTGCTATTAAGCTGGCACTACTAATATTTTGATTTAATAACTTTATAACTTTGGACGAAGCCGGGTCATCCCTGGAAGACACATCACAGGTCGGGATGTATAAATACGGATGAAGCAAAGAGTGTGTGTAAAGACAGCCTTGTATGACGTTCCATCCTCCCGTACCCGAGACGTGGGAGAATGAAACCGGGAGAGCAATTCCCGTTCTTTTTAAGGAATATTCCTTTCCCTTGGGCTTAAAATCTTCTTGCTTAACTACGGTTCTGGTTCTCTCGAGTGACAGCTGTTAGAGGTCATTAAGCGAATGACATTAATTAAAAATATCGATATTTGCGTAGTTTTAAGAAATTAATAACTCCATATAAAGTATTTTTTTGCAAATTACGTTATTATTTACTTTAAACATTGTTCGTTATAAAACGTTATTAAACTTTATATAGCTGTTGACATTATCGGCGGGTGACATCTTCAGCAATTCACGGCAGGCGCGGCATACAGGAGAGTCGTTACGGCTGGCTGAGTCAAATGAATCCGAATTCGAAGGCGGTGGACTCACTCCGAGTTCGCAAATCCGGATTCAGTCATTCTGAACTCACACTCAAGGAACGACTAAGGTTTCGGATTGGAGTTAGAAACGAAAAGCGTCCCTTTTCAATAGTTTAATATGAACGATTTTTGCTTCCGAAACGGCGGACCGAAAGGAACGAAGGACCGAGTCCGAGGAATCAAGCCCGTGTGGCTGAACTCGGAATTAGAACTGAGTTCATAAAATAAGTGGAATGACCCACCTCTACGATTTGTATAGATTAACCATACCAGAAAATGTCCCTTATATAATTAGTGACAAAAGGGTCATTACTATCTAATTAGGTAGATTTTACAAAACGTAACACTGTGCTAAAAGGCGAATTTTCGATATTTAAAAATAATATAAAAATACCTTAAAATGCATTATAATACAATGTAATTGCTTCAAAACCTTCTGTCACCTGAAAATATTTAAATAATTTATGTTTTCAAATAATCTCTTAACAATCTGATTATAATTTTTTTTAACTATGTCTCTCCGGAATTCCGCAGTTAATTAAGTCTTTAACTCTAAGGAAAAAGGTAAGGAATCTTCCTTGAAAAAACCAGAATAGCGCTCCAGCTCAGTCATAATGATATAAGTGAAAGTTACAGATTTCTATCTTATTAACTACCCTTAATACTACTTTAACAACTGTGGGTGTATATTATATATTGATTAATTAACCACGAATACACTTTTTGATAACTAAATTTATGAGATACCAGAAGTCGCGGTATTTGAATGGAGCTGTGATCGACGCGGCGCGTTGTGAACAGAATGTGAGGATCCCTGGTCTGGAAACAGGAAGCAGAGACATATACATGCTAATAGTGTAAAAATAATATTACGATTAGATATGGCCACACTACTAGAAAAAAATTAGGGAGAGATAACTGTACCTACATTTACTTTCATAATTTTCTTGGGCTGATCTTCTTACTTAAAATAAAAAATCGCTTTGGTATTCTACCCATGTCCTTCGTTTTAATATTGGCGAAATACAGTCACATTTTAATTCGCATTAAATAGCGAAGAAACTATTTTTCACGATTTCAGCGAAATTTTGTATCAAATAAACTCTATACTGGAAAGAGAACCCATTTTATTTACGTATGAGTGCAAAGTTATATTAGTACCTATATATAGGTCCATGCTTTCAGCTCCATGGGACGAGCTTTGAGCTTTTGTTTCTGAATGTGTAATTTTCAAAAGCTTTGAAAAAATAAAATAACATTTATTTGATTTTCATTGTCAGTGTTTTATTTGTGTATTGTGTTTCGCGACAAAGCGGGTAATTAAAAATATTTGTGGTAAAAAATAATTGGAAGGTAGTTTGCTAATTTATGTTTACACATTTCGGTCTTTTCGTCCCTTTCGAGAGATTTAACGAACAAATAATAATGTGTGAATAAACCCGACATTATTTATGCGCGCCCATTTGTAATGGTAATTTAAATAATTTCCATACATTTATTACCGGGTAACTGTTTGCTTCCCATCCGCACTGGGTACATTTAATATTCCTCGCGCGTTGGTACTCCTCTAGGTGGCGCTTAGACTGTGAAGTGTCTCCTCCTCCTTCTCTCGTCATGATGATAAATAGGTCCAACTTTCACTATTCTGATCTCCATTGTTAGGGAAAATAATTTCCCTCTATCCGACTAACTTGAAACCGAAAGTAAAAATCGGGAAATAGTTGAAGTGTTGAAGAACTTCGGTGAATTGAAAAGTGTTTGAGATTATCTAAAGGGATGTGTAATTAATCAAACACTTCTGACGACCATACGGCCGCTTTAGCGAGATAGGCTGATGTACAGAGGCGTGCCGTCAAGTACTACCGCACTCGCATAAATATAATAAGTTTTCGCAAAACATCAATCAAAGTATTAACTAATAAACTCACCGCCGCACTGAACGCACTCCTATAAGGTGTCAAAGGGTCGAAATAATTACGCAAAATGATGCACACGTCATATTTAAATGCTGTTTTCCTTCGACACAAAAAATGCACATGTGTGCGTGATACTCATTCGAGGCCCGACTCTTTCGTGTTAGTGTCCGAAAGGCCGTGCCTTTCGGTACAAATGTGTAACCCGCAAATGTAGCTATCAGTGCCATCTCTTAGTACAACTTTACTAACGAAATTTACTATTTTGTATTTGTACGCACCGAGTTTCAGTGAGATAGGTAAATAAACATTGTTATTTGTAATTAAATAATTCATAAACTTTATTGCGTACACCACGCTTGTTGTAAACACATTTACTAGAGATTTTTCACGCCGATTCTATATATATGATGTATTATGCTTTTATGTAAATACTTGTTCATAAATATAATATAGTATAAAAAATATGCTCATTTTATATACCCAGTAATTGACTTAATGAGTAATATGAGTAAATTGAGTGGTTATTCGGATATTTGATGGGACTTAAATCAATTACTTCGCTGTATTTCCTACTCCCTACCCTGATTAAAAACTGTGCACGCCACTGCTGATACAACATACGTATTCACACACAAACATACGTTTATTCGTACGTACATACACATATACAATATGCAAACATGCATGTACGCACACATACTTATATTAGAATAAGTCAAAGATCAGAACGTGCTTTGGTAATTAGTGAGCATGATATTTTGCAACATTTTCCACTCTTTGCTTTTCCTGCTGTACCTTTCCACACAAATAGATAAGCTATGGTAATTACGCCTTTGTTTAGGTATTTTACACAAACTTATATCAATAGTATGGGCAGGTTGCCTTAACGGCCAGCAACCAATGCCCACTTTGCATGTTGCGAACTCAAGAAATACTACGAATGATTTATCTGTTACTTCTCTATTCGGTAATTAATAAAATGAATATGGTTTCAATAGACAATAATCCTCGAAATATAATCGTATGTATGAAAGAAGTTCTTTGATTGGAACCACTTTGTTAAATTTATAGATTTATCGACCGGTTTCGGTTAATCTTAACCTTCGTCAGAACCGTATTCAGATAAACGTTTATTTGATCGGTCGAAAATACAGAACCGGTCGACAAATGTATAAATGTAATTAAGTCGTTTAAAACGAAGATTTTTTTCATTTAAGTACATTGTTTTGATTTTGTGAAAATACTGCGAAGTGGTGAATAGATAATTTTTCTTGTTTAATTTATCATCAGATCGTTTTTTCATCTCTAGTTGTTCAATTAAATTTAATCTAAGACACTTTCTTTTAATATTTAAGGGTTTAGGCTCGTTGTTGCCAAGCGGAACGTGATTATTCACTAAGGGATGTTCTGGGAATATTGAAAAAGTGTTTTTTTAAGTATAATGTCAACCTACAAAGTGATTTCTTTCTTCGATAGTAAAATCTTTTAAATTTTCTGTGGAATACGTAATAGAATTGTAATTATTTTATATTATGAAACTGGTGGAATTTTAGGTAAATGTTTGAAATTGCTATCACTGGTTTTCAAACTAAATCTATCTTCAGACATTTGGGAAATACTTGATGGAATTTAAGGATTACAGTTTAAGGATTTTGTCTTTTAAAGCTTTGTGCATTTTCCTAACTGCCCTTTATATAATTTACAGATGAATCATTTGTGGTATTACTTCAGTTAGTAACCTTCAAAGTGATGTATAGGACCGATTTTTCACAAAAACGGCGCTATACAAGTCATCCAACTATTATTATTATTATTATTATTGTTTACTGCTGGCCCTTACACCAATAATGATTTCTTCTTGCCTGTATTAAACTTGCAAAGATTTTCCCTTTCCATTAGGTATTCCATCCGCTTCTAGATTATTGTATGCCTTCAAATTAAAATACCTTTGAATAAAAACTGAATTGTAATCTATTAATCTATTAATAATAATAATTGGATTACTTCTATAGCACCAAAATCACTTCGAGGGCGCTTTACAAATAATGTATATAACATATCACTTAGATGTATAACTAATACCTAACAGCTACATTTTATTACTAATGACTTACAAATAAGATTTAAAGCTGGTGAATTTAGACTTAACTAGAATAACTAGAATCTAAACCTAACACATATGTAAACCTAATACATATTTCAAACTAATACATATTTCAAACTAACACATATTTAAACCTAATATATATTTAAAACTAATACTACTGTTATTTATTCTATTTTGTATATATTATACAACTGTTATTTATTCTATTTTGTATATATTATACAACTGTTATTTATTCTATTTTGTATATATTATACTACTGTTATTTATTATATTTTGTATATATTATACTACTCTTATTTATTCTATTTTGTAAATATTACACTACTGTTATTTATTATATTTTGTACATGTTATACTACTGTTATTTATTATATTTTGTTTATATTATACTATTCTCATCTAAATAACCTAGCTAAACCAGCAAACCACCCCTGTAAATTGCCACCTCAACACAGTCGTTTCACACCTAGTGAGATGGGCAATAAGTCAGCCGATAATAAATGTTCATATATATGTAATAAATAATTTTTATTTTTTTATTTTACTTAAAATTAACAACATTTTTAACAAACATTCCTTACTACAGCGACTTCAATAATAAAATAAACTGCTGTACATAGTTGAGTAGTTTGAGATTTAAGTGCAAAGAAATTACTGTGACTTTAAAAACCTGTAGCAAGGTGTTCCATTCTCTAGATAAAAATTGCCTTTTTTGTTTTCGTATTGTTTTAAAAAGTTATATGTGTTTATTTTAACCTTCTTTCGGGCGCTACTACTGTGCCACATTAATTCTGAATATCGCGTACCTGCCCAGTAGGTAGTGCGTAATGAAATGAAAAAGGTACATATGAATAATTTATATGTCCCCGTCTTGGCGTTCCGGCATACATTGTCACCTTCCAACCTAAAATTCATTTTAAATGTCACCTTCTTTCTATCTATAAAAAACGTCCCTCGACATGCCACAAAGTTATTCAATATCAAATATCATGTCGTGGCATTTTTTAAAAGCATTATAAGTTAAATTAAATTCAAACGTCGCCTTGGTTTAGAATTCCTGTCTCAATTTTGGATTCATCTATTCAAATGGCTGTACTGATATCTTTCCCGAGTTCACAATAAGAAATTTCAGTCCATTTTGTTTTTATTTACGTTCAAACTTAAATACCACTATATTTCTTTTTTTTCTAAGTTAGTTTTAATAGATAAAATAATTTTCAAAGTTCCAATTTTTCGAAGCCCTCCAAAACGCTCCAAATCTATGGCCGGTCGGTTTTGAGCAGTTTTGAGGTTAGCATGTCAAAACAAGGATGAGCTTTACCGTACATAATTTTTTATTCTATTCATAATAAACCATAAGTAATAAAATTATGTACCGTTTTAGAAACTTTAACTCAGAGAATAATAATAGTATTGAGCATTAATATTATCATAATGTCCGTATTGATAATTGATTTGCTCGTGAATACTCTAATTTATTTCAGTAATAATAGTTTTTTTTATATATTGAACAACAATTATAGAGCTTAAAGTCGCCCAAATTAAGATTAAATCTCGCCAAAACTAAAAAAAAATAAAATATTTAAAATACAAAACGAAAGTGAAAACTTAAAATGTTCACACTAATTCAAAAACAGATTGCGCACGTGACGTCATATATTCCAAATACAATGATACCAACATAACAAGGCGTTTTGATGAGTTTTTTTTCTTATTCACTTGTATATAACGATTTATAAATTCTACATAAAATTGTAAATAATAATAGTAATATATTCAGAATCGGCGTTTGCTGATCTATATGAATACATATTTTTAAAGTCATTATATTTTTTAAAGGAGTTTCGTGTTGCTCAAGTGTTCGCTAGTTCACATGGTGTACTTGCTACGAGTTC
>JAHDVE020011533.1:0-42713 GCA_022606495.2 Halesus radiatus | reverse complement strand
CTTCCTTCGTTTATGATTTAATTTAGCAATAGACCTCCGTTCGCGCCACCGGTTTAAGATGACTCCTCTACTGCTGCCTTAAATTTTCCTAACTAATGTGATCGGAAAACCCTTTGTAGTTTTCCTTTCAATTTGAGGTTTTTCTCCTCCTTGGCCAGCATGTAACGTCTAGCCCTATGCTAACATTCGAGTGTTTCCGATTTTCTTAATTTTCACGGTAATTTTTGCACTCCAATGTGGTCAATTTCCCAAGCTTTTCCGGAGTCTACGTTGTGTTGTGATTTTTGGTTCAGACTATTGGAAAAACAAGGTCTTATTTGTGGTAACCCCTATTCTTTGTAGCGTAGGCAGACTCTCGCATACCATTGACAGAATTCATATTCCTAACATTACTCCTATCTTAGACTTTAATGTTCTGGACTCTCTATTATTATCCTACTATGCAATCTACGTTAATTTCCTATAGGAAGACTAGCATTTTCCTAACTTTACCCCTAAATTTTCTAATTTTTTTCTATCGTGAGTTTTAATGGGAAAACTTAGCTTCTGGGCTATACTAATTGCACTATTCCTGATCTATATAATACGACGTAGTTTCAATTTTAAATTTGGTATACATAATTGTAATGATCACAGTATTATCGCCTTTCCTCATTGTACTAAGTGTTATTCTACATGGGTTAGTTTCAATAATTTCATGGTTAAAAGGTACAGTTTTACTTGTTTTGGCGCCATCTCCATCCTCTCCTAAATTTGGGAAAATTACATGATTAGGTTTTAGTTTTCACAGCTTTTGTTATGACGAGTGATCGAATACGACTTGTTTCGCTGCAATTAATTCGGCTCCAGACTTACCCCTAAAGTACTCAGATGACCACGTTTCCGGTCAGTAACTCTCTCCACACAGACGTACAGCCTGACCAAACGGTATACGTAACCTCTTCTTTTAGTTCGTGCGCTATTGGTCATCCCCTGTACCGCGACGGAAAGAGCACCTCCCTTATCCATGGGTCCGAGACCCTCCGAATTCCAGTCCTCCCAACAGTTACATTTAAAGGAGATCAAACCGGTTCCGTCCCCTCGTCAAACAGCATTAGATACTTGCGATTTTTTTTGCAAAGTCCGGGTTGAAAGGCCGTCCCCCACATCAAAAGTTCAGAGATAACCACGCTTAAATCAGCAATTATTTCTGCCCAATCGATAGGTACAAATTATAAATATATGTAAACAATACGAGTTTTTATAATCCACAATACTCCAGTTTTCCCAGAAAATTGTGGATCTGACATCTCCAACACAGGTCGTGAATCTGTGCCAGATATTCAGATATATTACATATCAAAATACATGAAAGTGATAATACAATATATATAATAGATTACTTTTTGGTTTGGTTGACAGGTTGGTTTAATGAGACCCTGCTATCTCATGTAGTTTGAATTTGACTGTAGATTGATTTTTTTGTTTGGAGAAAAGGTAGGACTCCAAAAAGCCCAAAATTTGCAAGGCCTGAACCTTGAAAACCTAAGTCGAAGATAAAATTAATTTTATAACATAACTTGGGAACGCATTGTCGACGAATGATTATGCTTATTTTGACAATTCTAATAATGTGGGTTTTGTTTGTTCTGTTGAATTCATCAATATGTTCGAACGGGTGTGGAGCGCCTTTGAATTGAATCTTTCCATGAAAATGGCGCTATAAAAATATTTATGTACGCAAACTACAAATACGTGATTTCTAAAAGATGATAGTTCATCGCAAAAGATGATAGTTCATCGCAAAAGATGATAGTTCATCGCAAAAGATGATAGTTCATCGCAAAAGATGGTAGTTCATCGCAAAAGATGATAGTTATTTTTCAATTAAATGTCGACGTTTGTTAAGGTACTTATTCTTCGTAAGATGTACTGAAATTCGAATATATATATACTTATACGTATCTACATACTTCGATAAAAGAGGGTGTGGTTTGGAATGTTGACCTAGTTTTAATAACAGTCGAGGAAGTGTGTCATTGAGATATGCGACAGTTATTAAGTGTCAGAGACCCCCGTCAGGAAGCATAAAAATTAGGATTCATTGGTTTGTTTTAGAATGATAACGATCTTTGAATTAATAAAAATCGTTTGGGTTGTTGGTAATTTTAGTAACGTTAGTTTTGAATTTATATGTTAGGAAAATATATATATTAATAAAATAAATTGTTTTTATAGGAAATATACATAAATATAATAATTGGTTTTATATATATACATATTAAACATTGTATATAAATAAAGATAAAATAAATAACGGCCATATAGATTTGATAGATACATTATACATTTCATATATATATATATATCCATACACACATACATACTCTTAGTAAAGGCCAAGTTTTTAGCCGAAGTTATTTCACTATACACCTAGGAAAATACACACGTACATCGGGAAGCGGTCAGCGAATAAACTGTCTCTCATGTCCCTTCGTCTCGCAGAAAAACAGGTAGGAAAGCCCATGGACAATTATCGTTCCCTCCTATCATACCCTACTGTGAAAATGTCTCCTTTGTCATTGAATATCGTCAAAGATAGGCATCGATCCATGACACCTCGGAATGCGAGTCCCCTCAAACACCCTAAATGTCGACGCTTCTGGGAAAATAACTCACCAACGTCAGGATGGTAGGAAACCAGGTCCACCCTCTGGAAGCGACGGATATCCTCAACATTCAACAAGTCTGGTTCTTTGTCCACGAGGGATAATTAGGTGAAGCCAGACTGGTATTTCGTTCCCTTCTCCCGTCCTCCACGTGATAGAGAGCTTCAGACGATTTCAATCGTTTAACACCTTAGCCAATGCACACGGGATCCAGAGTGAAAGTCAATAAGATGTTCTGAAGTTGTTGTTTATGAGTCAACTCAATAAAAGACAATTATACAGGTAGGTACCTACCGGAAATTTTTATAAATACTTAAATGTATTTATGAAAAAAAATAGGTATTTTTGAATATTTAAAAGTCAAGTGCTGGTAATGAGTGAGACAATTGAATTATCTATAGTACTAGTTTAATTATAATTCAATGCGAAAGGAAAGGTTTATCGTAAAATATCTTAAGAAGGTAGATGTACCCGCTGGGTATCATAAAATGTATTTGAACTCAAATATTTGATTAGAACGGCTTTGATCAAGTATACAAAACATTTACTCATAATAAATAACGGTCGTATAGTATTGACCTATATATTAAACAGTAAATATAAATATATATATATACATATTTACATATACACACATACAATACATGTACTTATAAGTCATTAGAAATATAATTCATGTCTCCGTCCTCGCCTTCCCCGGGATCCTGAAAACTTGTATATTAATTTGACTCACCTGAATTCCGACAAATTCATAATTTTTCCAGACGGGTTATACACGCCAATATGAAGATTCAGAAAATATTGAACTTCCCTGCCTGGTATGTTTAATCTAATTTAAGAAATATTTACTTAATAACAATCTAGCGTTACCTAATTTCAATTCGTGATCTACCGATTTGTACTATTTCTTCAAATTTAATGATCTCTAAATCCAAATATTACTAAACAATATTTAATTTTTGTTGTTTTTAAATCCGTAAACCGAACGCTTGGTAATATTTTAGAACTTTATTATTTTTCTTTGACGAAATTAATCCCACGCTAGGTATTAAAAATGAATTATATGAAACTAAGACACAGCTGTTTTTAAACTTTCACTAAATTATTTTAAACGCAATTATATTTAATTTTTCTTAAGCTCGTAATAAATTCAGTTCAACACAAAATATGAATTAAATCACATTTCATTTAAACAATTTTAATTAATTCACAGAAGCAAATTTTTAAAAATCTTTAAACAAATAACTTTATTAATTTTAGAAATTTTCAATATTTATTAAATTATTATTATTATCACATTGCTCTAACAGTTTTGAGAAAATTAAATCAAATATATTGTTATCAACTTTAATTGCAACTTTTAGAATCTTCAACGTAATTTAAGTATTATTAATTTTTAGGAAATTTCACTATTTATGAAACTATTATTGTATTAGATCAACAAGAGAATTTATTTTAATATAATATTAATTCGAACACTCAAAACACTTATTATAAGACGAAATTTTTGAAGTCCAGGAAAAACACTTTTTAATCACTCCGCACGCAATTAACGGCGTATCAACTCGAGACGAACTGTCTTTAAGAAAATTTTAATATTAATTTAAACACAAATATTTTATTTATTTTAAGATGAAATTTTTGAAGTCCAGAAAAACACTTTTTAATCACTCCGCACGCAATTAACGGCGTATCAACTCGAGACGAACTGTCTTTAAGAAAATTTTAATATTAATTTAAACACAAATATTTTATTTATTTTAAGATGAAATTTTTGAAGTCCAGAAAAACACTTTTTAATCACTCCGCACGCAATTAACGACGTATCAACTCGAGACGAACTGCCTTTAAGAAAATTTTAATAAATAAATTATTATTAATTTGAACACAAAACACTTTATTTATTATAAGATGAAATTTTTGAAGTCCAGAAAAACCCCACTCTTAATTACTTAAATACCGATACGCCCGTAATGAACTATTTCTTCCGACTTCAATCAACTTCAATTCAAACACTTTATTTATAAACACTTTCGATTATTATAATTTCACTTAAAACCACCAATTTTAATTAATTCACAGAAGTAATTTTTAGTATCAACTTAGGTATAATGAATTTTAAAACTTCAATATTTTTCAAACTATTATTGAATTAAATCAAACTATTGTTGAATCAATCCAACAACTATTTAAAAGAATTTATTTAAAACTTTATTTAATTGTAAGAAACAAATCAAATGAAACTTCCTAAGTCCAAAAACAAAACAATTACTTAAAATCGGTCAGCACGTAATTAAATATTTCCTCGCCCGACGTATTCCGCGACTAACTCCCATATTTTTCCATTACATTTCCTTATATATCTAGATTAGATTCAAAAGGTTTTAACTCCATTCCATACCTACATTACATTATGTTCTTTACCAACTCGTAAACCTATATGTAAGTAACACTAATTTCGAATGTAATTCTTCAATGTAAATATTTAGATAAAACCTGGTCCGCCTTCGCATCTGTCACTTTTCCTCACCCCGGCCAGGATCGAATTTAGTTAATTCCTTTAGAACGCCCTGCTGTTCCTTATTCTAGAATTGGAAATTTCGATTCATGTTTTTTTTTCTGAAAATATTATCTATCGCTTATTCTTTGGTCGCCTATGAACTCGGGTATCTCGTAATCATAGCCACTATGTCCTTATTGAATTTTATTTAAAGAAGCGCCTTCTTCACATCGTTCAATTTTAGAAATTCCCTTAGTCCCTGGTTGTCTTTATACGCGATATCTTTTTATTTGTGAATTTTCCGATGGTAACATGATTTTTCTCTGATCTAACATGTGAATATTCGATTAACGAATCTTTTCGCGCAATTTTCAATTGATCCTAATATTGGTGTAAACACTTTATAATTTCTTCCCCACCTCACCTGCCTGAGTTAATAAATATACCTTTCCAGAATGATTTTTCAATGTGTTGCACTGCTTCTTCCTGGTCTAGCTGTATTACACCTTTTGCATGTACCTATCGTCTGCTTATACTTTCATCCGGGTCGATTGATATCATCCTTAATTGATTTTTCACTACCTTTAATAATTTTATGTATTAATTTATAGGCGTTTTTACCTGTGATTTACCTACCCCAAACCTGGTAGATATGAGTTCGTTCACTTCTTTCCTGGCCACTCCCCCTTTTCCATTTCACTCTAACTCAATATCACATTAGCCTATTGTTTATTATGGGTAATAACCATTGGTTTTGTAAAAAACCGATATAAATCAGAGTTTATCGAAAACTCATTATTTTTTATTACTTTTCCTTAAATAAATATTCCTATCTTCCCTGTATAACCTTAATTGTTTGTTTGTCTCTTTATCACCCGAGTTTCATGTTCATCTGGTCGCTTGGATAAACAATTCTTGTCGCCTTGTTTACATTAGTCATTGACAACCTCAAAATTTTACCTAAATGTATCGAACTATATTCAAAGTAGTAGTCCATATATCTCAATATTTCTATTGAATTCCTTCAGTTTAAATTTTATAATTGATTGTTACATTTCTCATCTACATTTTCATATTATCTGATGTCCCGAATCTACTCAATTAATACCTTTTATCACCTAAAATCAGTCTAGTTTCACTCCCTTGTAATTATCTACGTTCCTGAAATTAGAAAATTGTACTCCTATTTCACATTAGTCCCGCCTAAATCGCCTCTTAAGTTTGCCGAAGTTTCCATACTGTATAATTCTTGTTTCTTCCCTTTTTCATCTGTTGAAGCTATTGTTCTCTGAATTATTTTCTCTAATTCGTTGTTTTTCCGCTTAGCCTTACATGACACGCCTCTCTGTCTAAATTCTAATGCAACCACACCTTTCCCCGTGCAAGATAAATCATCACTTTGTAGTTTTTTTATTTGTAATTAACATTTTGCGTATTATTTTTACTTCCTACTTCCATTTTCAATGGTTATTCATCTCTGCATTATCCATTGTATTCTTTAAAGTTCACGACCTCTCTCGCCCTATTCGCCCTCTGCTGGAATATTTACATTATAGGCCGTCGATCTGAACCCTTTCGATTCACATAAATAATTAATATTTCCTTTGTCCTGTCACCACTAATTGTTGTTTATGTAAAACGCTCGTTTGATTGGTAACGTTTTCGTTGATCTGGCCCAATCCTGTGATGTTTATTTATAAGAGGGAACGCCTTCTTCCCACTGCCATCTCGTGGTTTTATGTTGCAACGAGTTTTATGAATCAAAATTATTGGATTATAATTCACTGTAATCAAACTCTCCACAAGTCGATAGATGTCGCCCCCTTAAGCTTTTCTAGCATGAAAGTTATGCATATAAAAAAAAAATATTTTCCAGGGTTCTATAAAAAGAAAATGATGATGGTTAGACCATTACAAAATGTATATGTATTGTGCTATTGGTGTAATAAAAAATTATTACATAAAATAAGGCATCGATCAGTATAGTACATAGTTGGTACCGGCAACAGATGAAAAATTGAGTTGAATTATAAAAGTTAATGAACGTTGAATTAAATTTTTATGTTCAAAATTTAATTTAACGTTCTTAATCAAATGAACACAACACCCAACCACATAATATAGAAACAAGGGAGATATTCGATGAACTATTATTATTATGAAACCGTACGTATAGCGCATGTTGCCAATATCGTTCACTCAAACTACTGCAAATCGTATCTAAACCCTTCGATCCCGCCTTTGTTTCTACTTACACACAAAAGGCAAAACTATCATTGGGTGCGCCGCCTTGATAGTCTGTACAGTTTAAGGTCTATTAACATCTACCAGCTCCTCACAGTGCAGACGTGTGTTCATGCTAACTGCACAGGCGCAGACGTTACAAGCAGACACCAACCCGTCAAAATATTGTAGCCGATAATCTTGGCAGGTGCTGGCTCGTGCATGTGCGGATATGTTATGCTTACCTACGCTGTAATATGAATGTGTTCATAAATAATGTAGGCAACTAACGTTGTCGTACCTGTAATGTACTGTTCTGCACTGCTCGGTTATGGATAGATGTGAATAGACCTTTAGACGTATCTCCGCGACAATCTGCACAATTCCATGCTTTAGGCATCTCTTTTTTTTATTATCTATGTCCGGCGTCTGCAACCTTAACGCAATTATTTTCGAAATAACTCTCTGAAGGTTTTAATATTGATATAAAATAATTTCTAATCGTTTTCAAAGCCTTAAATTTGTTACTAAATAAGGTATTATGGAATAGTTTAAATAAAATTCTAAACATCTTATTCTTGAAAGGGTAAAAATACAATACATTATCTTCTTAGCATTCAAACATTTTCCTCTAGGTATTTCAATCCCAGTTCCATTGTCATCCCAAAGCCTTTTGGAAGCTTTGCGCGTTATTAAACGGGACCATTTTTTATGCGAGGTTTAAAAGTCGTTCGCATTCCTGGGAGCTGAAACTACCTCTGAAATATAACGTCCATAAAAATATTCTGCAATAGTAAAAAATAGTATAAAAAATATTATTTATGTTTGGTAGATACGCTTTGTTAAAATACGTTCAATACATTTTGCTTAAATACGTTCAGTACGTATTGCTTAAATACGTCCAGTACGTATTGCTTAAATACGTCCAGTACGTTTTGCCTAAATAAATTCAGTAAATTTTACTTAAATACGTTCAGTACATTTTGCTTCAATATGTTCAGTACGTTTTTTCTTAAATACTTTCAGTTTGCTTAAATACGTTCAGTAAGTTTTGATTAAATACGTTAAGCAAGGTTTGCTTAAATACGTTCAGTACGTTTTGCTTAAATACGTTCAGCACATTTTGCTTAAATACGTCCAGTACGTTTTGCTTAAATAAATTCAGTAAATTTTAATTAAATACGTTCAGTACGTTTTGCTTCAATATGTTCAGTACGTTTTTCTTAAATACTTTCAGTTTGCTTAAATACGTTCAGCAAGTTTTGCTTAAATACGTTCAGTACGTTTTGCCTAAATACGTTTACACATTTTGCTTAAATACGTTCACTACAATAAGTATATTTAACCTGCTAGTAATGATAACAGTTGCACTCATAATCCGTATTGTTAGATTCTTACGCACCGGTTCAGCTTTGGTATAGTTGAACCGGTGGTTGTGAATGAAGCCTGATTTCAGGCCGTTTTAACCATACCTAAACCGTAATAATAAGTTAAGTTTCTCACTATTCCGACCTTATACGTCACGTAATATTTACACCGCGTTTACTTAAGGGGGATTTTCTTTAGCAGTATAGAAAATGCATAATGTTGGTGATATACTAATGAGATTTTAGATAAAAAACACTAAATAAAGTTTATGACGCTTTTTTTTTTTTCGTAATTTTTAAACTTAATAGTTAATAATGCTAAATTCAATATATACATGTATTATACTTGTATTCATATATAATATTAACCCAGAAAACACTGGACCCATCTAATTTACCATATTTAAAATGGACATGTCTAAAACATCGATAGCCCAGTAATACTTAAAATCAAAGTAAAGCTTCAAACTCCTTTACTCAACAATTTTGCAAATGTGACTTCCGTACTTTTTGCCTTAAAGTGCGGATTGGTATTAGTGTATTTGAAGATAAAAATTAACTAAAAATCAAGCCATTTCCTCGCACGGGTACAGAGAGTGGATGCCACACAACTTGGCACATACTTATGACTTCATTCACATTCATACATCATATCATACATATTCTTATGTTATGACGACTCTTAATGTAACGCGACTCAACTATTTCAGGCGGTTCACCTGATCGTTCCGTGCTTTCCCATGGTTTCCTCAACTTTTTCTTTACATAAGTACGCATTTTAAAAAATTGCTTTTCCATTATAAATTCCACACTAGATCACACCCCAATCAAAATGTACAGCTCCAAATTTTATGAATAGTTTGAAAAATTGTTTCCGAAAAATAATTTATTAAAGAAATTTAAAAGATTGATTGCCTATGCGGATTTTATTTCTGTAAACATAAATATGTATGTATGTATATATACTCTGGGTACACATTTTTTTGTCGTTATTGTGAAAGCTTCAACACACGAATGTTTGTTATTATTATATTTCTGATTCATACGGCAAACTTTTGTTCCGCGTCAGTGCAGCATTCAGTGATCAAACTGGCCTATATTTTTCAGCATGCAAACAAAGCTGTGTACTGAAAGCAGTGCTCTTTTGTCCGGGTAAGCTTCCCCTTTGAATATAGAAACCGGATAGGCTATTGTTTGTGTCGCTTTTTCTACCAGATATTTCATTTGCCACTCCATTCACGCATTAATATAACATATGCTTCCCTGGTTCTCCTATTGAAGCATCGAGGAGTGTAGAACAGAGGTTCATTAGTTCACTGACCGTTACAAGAATTCAATGACTGATTAAACGAGTATTGCATATATTTTTTATTCCATTTCTTTCCATTATCTACCGATGTTCTCTGAGATAGCGATAATCGTTGTTCCACTTTTAATGTCCCTCAAGAAGTGTATGAAGATAATGTAATGACGTCAGAATTACATAGATATGCCCAAAGCAAAATCTACCAGTACCATTTTGACCCGGAGGCAAAATTCACGTGACAACCATTTTAATAAACTCCTCTATCATTCGCGTGCTGACTGCTGCCTAATGATTATTGGAAGATTTTACAGAATAAGCGCATTCTTATGCATTCAAATGGTGTCAACATAGATGTGAAGATGTGAGAATAATCACAGATATTGCATTATAATTCTCCAGGAAACCATTATTTTACTTAATTTTAAGCTTATTCAACGTAAGTCTTAACAGATTTTTGAAACAATCTTGTAAGACCGAAATGAGGACAACGCGAAAACGATCATGTTATCGTTTCCTGGGGTAAGTAAATTAATAAGCATTTATGAAAGGGTCAAACTCAATACTCTAACAAAACATTATGTTCATGTAAACAATCCGATTTTTTTTCCTATTGCTGTATTACATAAATTTTCAGTCAGTTTTCGATATTGGCACGGCAGATATGGGAAGGATATTGGCGATAAACTCCACACAATTGTAAAAAAGAACGAGTTGATTGATGGGGGGGGTGGGGGGGATGGATGTAGTCTGTGTAGTATGTATTGTGGGAATGTTATTTATTGATTTCAGGTTTGAAGTTGTAAAGTAACAAGTTCAATATGTTGAACTCACTGTATGAGGTGTTAAAAATGTGCGAAGCGCGGTGAATAAATGTGAGTTGATGTTATATTGAGGGAGACTTAGTGTGTAGTTTGGTCTGGCTCGTCTGATCGTCACTCTTGATTGAATTCGCTTAAGTAGTTCTGGAGTCTGGCGAATTTATGAATTCAGGGATTTTTGGTTACCATGATGATAAATATATCTCCCATGCCGTCTATTTTCAATAATTTTTTAACCGTTTCCTTAAAATGTACCTACATACAATGCTTGCAATTCTTTCATAGGTCGGTTTTTAATAAATGAATAAATTACAAATCATAAGTATTTTTTCATTTCAAAATTTATACACTTCACTGCAATAAGATTATAAAAAAATGTTTATTAAATTTTCAGCTACAAAATATTTCTTTGAAATTAATCCCGTGCATGCGTATTTTTGCTTTAATTACCCATTACAAAATATTCGCTTGACTTTCATAATATAACAACAATGGACTCCACAGATTACGATCACAATTTAATATCAGGTTTACCTCCGGGAGCGCTACGTTGTGCACGCTGTGTTCCACACGGGCTTAAGTACCACTGAAAAAGATTACATTAATTATCAATGTAGTTTAGCCAACATTATAAAATTTCTGTCACCGATAAACCAAGCGTAAAAACAATTTTTTAGAAGTATTACGTACACGTAAAACATTTGATGTCTGCTACCAAGCAAGTTCACTTTGATTCAAGCGAAATTCGTCCACTTTTATAAGATAGAATATGTTTTCATCATATTTTTGGTTTTTAGGAGTTTTTTTCGCATAATATATATGGATTTGGTTAATTGTTAGTTATTTTGATTTGCTTACCACTCTACTAAATATGGCTAGATGCCTTGAGGGGAAGTAAAGGAGAAGAAGATGATTTGAAAGTAGGGGACAGTGGGGTAATGACGAATTTCGGGTAACTCCGAACGATCGAGTTCTAGAAGGTTCCGATTAATCCACACCCATACCAATCGGATCACGCAAAAGCCGCTTCCTCGTCAGGACCGTGCTGTATTTTGTGGAGGGAAGTTGCGCACGTCGTTGAAGGTAAGAAGGGTTGTATATTTTCATTCAACACTAAGCAATATTTTCATAGTTCTAAAAATGATGGTATTTCTGTTTTTACTATATGACTTACTTACATATTCCTAGAAACAAAAGTTCGTAGTGTTGATTTATTTTTGGCCATGGTTGGGCTTTTTTGAGAAATCGTTGATGTTCGCCATTATCTCGTGTGCTTCGGGTATTTATGAATGGCAAACATATTGCTTTTCATTCAATTTTGTATATTATTTGTAAAAATTAAGAATTGTGTTGTTTAATCTCAAAAGGAAGACATGAAAAATTGATTTAAAATAAAACAACTTTTATTAATATGTACAATTTTCGTTTTCCCTTAGGTGTTCGTCCTTACCCCACACTTCCTTACGTGGTCTTTCGAATATGCACAATTACTAAACCCATGTTTTCATGTGATGCAGGTTAAGGGAGGGAGCTGCAGGAAGTGATTTTCTAATATGTACTGGGTGTGAAGATAAACGGAATGGGGAAGAATGGACGAACGCTGGTGGCTTATTCGACATGCATTCTTCACTGGGTATTCGTTCCGCAACCACTGCCACCGAAGATCATCAATGAGCCATCTTTATCATCTTCCCTCTAATCTTACAATTTTTAAATCATCTGTTCTGATGAAGGGAACTGTAAAGGTTATCCGAAACAACCCTAAGAACCGACCCAATGTTTGTTATTCATCAAATACAAAATATAAGTCATGACGTATATACATACAAGTAAAGCTTTTTATGGGGGTATATCATTCAATAATAGATATAAAAGTATATATTATTAAATTTTATTAAAATACAAATGAATTATTACTCTGTATAAATATGTTTTTTTTTTAAATAAATTAATATTAAAAATAAATAAAAAATAAAATAAGAAGAACAACCTAAGAATACATATGAAAAAATATAGTTTGCCTTTTACGTGACTTTTAATATTAGTAAAGTCATATTGCCCTAACGGTAAATTGCTATACTTTCAGGGTTCCGTTGTTGTCCGATGAATATGAGTTGAAATGTTAATAATTTATTCATCGATCCTTTTGATTACCGAAATTGTTGTTGATAGAATGAATAAAATATGAGAAAACTTCGGAAAACTTTTCCATCAGGTCCGTAGCCGAGTATAAATAGGTTTATTAATTATTAATGAGGTTTACAAGTTCCACCCAAGGCGGTTTGTTCAAGTAAATCTGATATACGCCTTACATCACACGCGCTGTCAAACTTGTCGGAGGTGTTTTATTAATTTCTCGTTAATAATTTATTGACGGCCTCCGTGGTGTGGCGGTCTACGTACTTGACATTGAGTCGGGGTGTTGCGGATTCGATTCCCGCCTCTGTTCCGTCACACGTGTATTCTCAAGAGCATGTACCATACACAATTGTTCTGAACTTTCGTGAAATTATTGCTAAAAGTCACAAATAATTTAAGTAAATCACGTAGATTTTATTACATTTTTTTTTTTTTTATGTGAATACCACACAGCAGTTTCAGCTGTTCTCAACTGTTTGAAGCGACTGAAACTATACCATCCCCTACTGGAATATGTTGTGAGGCTGAAGGTAGGAGAGGAAGATGCGGAGGAAGAAGGAGGGGAAGTACCCGATTATTCTTATCTCTCTCCAAACACGATTAAAGCCATTTGCAAGCAACGTTTCGATTTTGAATGGCGGTCTTTCACCAGGGCGATATTGAAATTATTGACTACTCTATACATTATCATAATCGTTAATGTATTTTATAATTATAAATTCAACCAAATTCTATTATTTGACAATCACATTATAAGAATGTCCCCGAGGGAGTGCTGATACCAACCCTGATGTATGGCAGCGAGGCATGGAACTGGCAGAGGAAGGATGAAAGTAAACTGAATGCTGTAGAGATGAGATCTCTGAGACGAATGTGTGGTAAAACCATGTATGATAGTGTGAAAAATATTTAGGTTCGTAAAGAATGCAAGGCTGATGTAAGCGTAGCGAGCAAGATCATGAAAGGGACGTTTAGATGGTTTGGGCATGTATAGCGAATGAATGAATGATACTTGAATGTATGAGAGGTTGTATGAAAGTGAATGAAGTATGCCAAGATCGAGTTGTTTGGCGGTCCGTCCTCTCTGCCTACCCCTGCGGAGACACGGCGTGATGGTTTGTTAGTTTTAGTCACATTTTAAGAATAGTACACATTTATCGTAAATGAAAAGTACTCTTTGGTAGGTACCTACAATTCCTTACGAATTCCTTCGTCCAATTTATGGTTATTTCTAAAATTATATTTACATTTGAAAAAAATGTGTTTTGTTTCATAATCAAGAAAAATTGCTCATTAAAAAATATGTATATATATATATAGCAAGACCTTTCATATATTTTCGTCGAGAATCGATGTAACAACGGACCAAAAGTGCAGGATTTTTTATATTTTAATAGTAAACTCCTTTAATTTCTGACCACCCCCATAATTTTTTTTCGTTCAAATTGCCCCTATATTGTGTAAAATAATATTTTTCGTCCTTTTAGCAGTTCACTCTATTAGTACTTATTTGGTTTCGTTTTCTACCAAGAACACTGCGCATCTTATATTCTTATTTATGATTGTGAATTCGCCACAAACTTTTCCTAAAGCCGGTTACCTACTGGCAAGAGTAAGTCCTTCGAAAATACATATATACACCTTCTTTCCCTTGTCCTACTCGGGTCGGGAACCCATCGCATCGACAAATCGCCTCCGGGAGTCATTTTCCTGCGCTACGTCAACGGCATCCGTCCATAGTAAGTCTAGCCTTTTCGCAAAATTATTCCGAAACCACATTAAATAAACTTGATGCGTCTGTACTGCAAAAAACTATAAGTCTTACCGCTTTGTCTTGTTTCCAGTAAACATTCTTTATCAACTTAAATCCTTTCCGCGCAGAGAGATCAATTTATTCAAAAATTTCGTCAAATATTTTGTCAAAAGTTTTTTTTAAGTTTAATCCAGAGATGCCCCGATCCGTATGGGTCATAATGCCACCCGCTATACCCGATGGCCTACTCTGATTCTTTTTAGAGAAAATTCCTTATCCTTTTAATTAGGCTTAAAGACTTTTTGCTTAACTATGATTTATATGATTTATGACGATTACAAAGTTCTACCCGAATATAATTATGTCGATGAAGATGGCGTAAAGTGAACTGGTATCATTAGCTCAATGGGTAAAGCGGTTATCCTGATAAGACAGAGTTTCCGGATTCGCTTCCCAAATGCGACTGATACCTTTTAATTTTCTATAGTTTTTTTTGGTTTCGTATTTCATTTAGGATTTGTTAATATTGTCTTCTTCAATGATTAAATATTCTTATGCAGGTTACAAATAACCGGATATTATTTGAAATCTCCTGCTTCTATCATTATAAGCGGAAAAAGATACTTGTGCAATTATGGAGAACTTATGTAGCTAGTGGAGGATTGAACCCACTACGCCTTTGTGGGAAGCCGAAGCATTTATCCAATCAGCTGCTAACCGATATTAAGTACACCAATTATAGCGATGAGAACATGATGATGTGCGTAACGAAATGGAAGATTGCTTAACGGATTATTTTAACGATTGCAAAGGAGTTACCTATATAGGTTCCTAGATTTATCGTTGAAGGGAAGGGCTCTGTAGGAGAGCACTAGAAAGACAACGTAGAAAATAGATTCTGAACATCAGAGAATTGTATATCTTGGAATTAAAGAATCTGAAATATTACAGAATTCAGGAAGCAATACTCCAGTTTGCTGGTCGTTCAACAACAAGCAGATAAATAAATAAAAATAATTAATAATTATTGAAGTAGATAATATTAACCAATTCTAAATATAAATCGAAACCGAAAAAAACACAGAAAATAAAAAGGATTTGTTAATATTATCTTCTTCAATGATTAAGCATTACAATGAGGTTTATAACCTTCAGTAAGTTATTAAAATCATTTGAATAATAATAAAATTTGAAAAATTATTAATAATACTAGAGAATTACAAAAATAATAAATAATGCGTTTTAAGATCTACCTCACTTTGCAGGTTGAATGTAAACATTTTCAGATTAATTTGAAATATTAATTAATTTTTCAAATTAATTTTGTCATTATTATTAAATTTCGTACCACGAACACCGATATTAATAATAATTATTGTCAAAACGTCTGCCAGGGCCAAATTAGTCCTATCCTTCTATTTGGGGAGATATAGGTAATTGCTTCGTTTAAGTACATGGAAAGCAATTTCACTTAACTTTTAGTGGAACAATTAATATCAAAGTGCAAAGAGCAAAGATAAAGTTTCATAACGTGGATAATGGTTATCTTCATGAGTGCATTTCCACATTTTCAAATAATTTGTCAGAAATAATGTCTGCTACGTGTTCTTATGCACATTTAGGTGAAAATTCATTTTGGGAAACTTCGTTTCTGTTGTTCACCCATAAGTGCTGCTGAAACGTGACTAAATTATTTGTTGACGGCATTTCTATCTAATGTGTAGAGGACTGAAAATTTATGACGAGTTGCCCGAAATTCTGAAGAATGTATTCAAACATAATTTTTATGCTGAATTGTAGCCATGTAGGCCTTAGTTTACATACATATAATTTCATATGAACAAACTCAATAAATAAAATTAAATTAAAAAAGCGTCTACTCGTAATACGCCATAAATATTTTTTTAGCAGTAGGAATTAATTAACTTAATCGTTTATATGAATTTGAAAAGATAATTTTGAAAATTTCTTTAACACATCCATCGGTTCTAATTTTGTAAAAATCGTTAACGGACGTACTCACAAAAAAAATCGTTGCCTATGTAGTAATGATTATCATGCTCTCATATTCATCAAAGAGAAAATACCCAATCTTAACCTCAGCCATCTTTTTTTTGTTACGTACAGATTTTTATTTTATTATGTTTTAATGTACATTTTAACGATACCGTTACTCTGTAATGGTTGCTCGTAAAATGAGTATTATGTACACGTTTGTCGTGACAAAGGGGAAGCTAAAGTTTTGGATGGTAGGGGTGATGGGGTGATTATATTATCGTCCTGTGGGTCCTCAAGTGCAACTGAGCTAAATTGGAATGGGTTGAAATCAATATTGCAAATTTGGGACTGCCCTTACATTTTATGTAAACACTTATCTTATCTTAATTTAGGTATTATTATTGTCGGACAATTTTTATAGCGCCGTTCAGAACATAACTTCAAGATCACGTAATTTTTTTATTGGACTAAGATCATTTTATCGCTTTGTTAAGGGGGAGCGAGTAAAGTGATGATATTCTTACGCATTGCGATAAACATAATGTTTTTTCAAATAGAAAAATATTTCTACGTATTTAAAAAATATATATATATATATAGGAATAGTAATTATCAAAATAAAATAGGGATATGACTTTTAATGATTCCTACGTATGTTTTACAAAATATTAAAAATAATTTTTAAGTGGAAAAAAAAATTGCAATCCTTGTACGTTTTTTTTATGACTTTAACCAAACTTTTGTAATCCACATTTAAAAAGACAATTATAGTAGGTGTTTATGAAAAAAATAATCTTTTCAGCATTTCAATGAAAACCCTTAAAAATATTTTTTCAGGTTATTCAATATTTAAAAATATTATATAAATCCCACATAGGACGGTCAGAAAAGGGTGATTTTCTGATTTGATTTCAATAAAGTTTAAGTTCACTGTTACTCTGTTTTGACATTATTTTCGACGCTGTTTTAACACTTTTGCTATCCTTATCACCAAATTGTACAAAATCCACAGTACCTATTTATCGCTCCTACTAATTATTCAATAAAAAAAATTCTATATTTTGTAAATCTGCGGGTAGAAAACCTAGGAAAAAAATTACATCCGAAAAGATAAGATCCAAACCATGAGGTTTGTCATAAAAAGTAAAATATACTTATATTGTAAACATTATTTTGCTATTTGCATTTTCTGAAATAAACACATGAATTGAACTAACAGACTAAAAAAATATTTTTTTATTCTGTACAAAGATAATATTTTTTTGCTTTGGCGTTGTAGTGGAATGAAATTTTGCTGAAATTTCACGATTCTAAATTTGTTTCGCAAACTATTCTTTAGAGAAACGAGATAACGAGAGCAAATATGTTTTTCGACGAATCTGTTCGCTTCAGTAAGAAGTTGTACGAAATCTTTAAAATATTTTTATTTAATTTACAAGTTGACGGCCTCCGTGGTTGGGTTGTTACGATCCTCGGCTACGAATCTGGAGGTCGCGGGTTCAAACCCCGGCGTGCACAAGTAAATTTTATTTGATTAATTTATGTTATTTTCACAATTTATTCATTAAAAATCATATTAGTATATTTGTAGCACTTTCCAGAGTGGGAAATACTCTCATTATCGCCCTGGTAAAAGACCACCATTCGGAATCGAAATGTTGCTTGAAATGGTTGTAGTCATATTTGGTCTCCAGATCTAAATAGCCAGATACTTCCCCACCTTCCTCTTACCCATCTCCTTCCCCAACGCATTACCTCCGGCCTCACAACATACCTCAATTGGGGATGCCTCATTCTCTTGCGCGGTACACACATAATTTATGTTTTTATTGAAGGAAGCAATCACTTTGTGGCTTGACACTATAATTTAAATGAAAAAAAATTGTTTTAAGCCACTTTATTTTATTTATATATATATTTCCGCATTCGACCGGTTTCGGTTGGACTCAACCTTCTTCAGGAATATACACATATAAACCTATATTTGTACATTCCTGAAGAAGGTTGATTCCAACCGAAACCGGTCGAATGCAGAAATATTTTTTATTTATTGTATTATTATAACATAATGCATGATATACGTATTTTTTTTCTTTCTTATTATTATTCTACTCCCATAAGTTGAGCTCCAGTAGCTCGTGGTTATGGGAGGAGTATTTATAAACATAAGATAAAATGAATACTTAGTTAGAGTAGGTGATATGAAATTAAAATTAAAAACTTATTAATTAAATATAAACGTAAATCAACAAAACACTTTTAGACTAATAATAATAATTAACCAAATAGTAATTTATACGCTAGGTAGTACATTATTAGGGGTACAATATATCATTATCTAAGTTCAGGGAATTAATTTGCTTTTTAAATTGTTCATATTTCAAAGTGTCGGTTATACTAATTTTGTTTTTAGATAATAATATATTGAACCATCTTATACCTAAATACAAATAGTGGCGCTGGGCCTGATATATATAAATAGAATAAAATGGCTTAAAACAAAAACATTTTTCATTTAAATTATAACTTATTTTTCTTAAGTTGTAAGTATTGGAGTTTTTTCAGTTTCGTAAAAAAATATTTGGCATGTTTTCTCGTCTGTCATTTCTGTGTCGTTTTTTTTCTGTACGCTAGAATTAACACAATCCCTTCCAATGTCACTGTCATGGATCGAAGACAAGATAAAAATAAAATATATATATATATGTATAATTTTATAAAATTTCAAGTGAAACTGGTTTTTTATCGGATTAACGCGCATTCATTGTTTTAAAATGCATATTATAATCATTTTCATCAAACCAGTTAGTGAGTTTTCGTTAATTTTCAACATATAAAAGCAAAAATAATGGTATTCTCTTTACAAACGCAATCCATCGTTCAACATGACTTCATTCCAGTACTTAGCTGTTCTGGTTCTAACACTTCCCCTGGTGTTTGCTAGCGGTAAGTTAATTCCCATATGTATTTTTAATTTATTGTATGAATCCAGCAACCTTTTCCAATAACATTATTTTTTTTCTGTTTTAAACATTAACAAAAACTAACCTCACAAATTTTTAACACAAATATTTATTTATGCCTTTGTTACACAGATTAAAGTTTTTTAAAGCCTCTTGTTTTATTATTTACCAGTGATGCATTATTTAAAGAAATATGGAAGAGTGTTTTCATAAATTAAAAAATATATATATTATTTTGCTTTTATATACTATCGTTTTCTGCCAAAACACTGACGATATTATGATGTATTATTCCCGTTTTAGAAGCAATAATATCTTACTACCTGTGATTTTTTTAAAACATCGGATTTACGGTATTATGTTCAACTGGTTAGTACATAATATATATATATATTTTTTAAATGTTATTTTTCATTATTTAAACGCCAAAAGGGGTTGTAAATATAGATGCATCATTTTTAAATCATATAAGGAAAATAGAAAACATTAACAAAAGTTAACTTACACTTGAAAAAAGAAAAAAAGAAAAAACGCAATATCCATAAAGTCAATATTATCAATAATAACTATTAAGTAAATAATGTAAAAAGTTGTAGAAAACAATAATTTATAAACTAGGTAGAAATAATTCATTTCATAATTTTTTTGAAATTTGCCAAGTTTAGATTATTGTCAAATATATCCATATTATTCAAGTATTTGTTACCAAGACCGGGAATTGACTTCGGGAATTCAAACTATAGTTAGGACAGATATGTGTATAAGTATATAATGTTAATGTCTTATAGTTCGTTTAGGTATGTGCAGGTTAATTAAGTGCAGGAGTTCAGAACAGTTCAATTTACAATTTAACAATTTTAGAAAGGTTGGGTCGTTAATTTTACGTCTGTTTTCTAAAGTCGGAAAATTAAATTAATTTTTTTTTTAATTATTCCCAATAAACAAAGTACATACTCTTCCCGATCAGCAGGTACCTGCTGATCTCCCACCCGTGGCCCTTCACTATCCTGTTTGTATCAATCTAACACATGTGCATATTAGTTCATAGTTTAGTGCGCTTATTTAGAAAACATTTTCTGATAATTTTTGATTTATTTAGACGATGGAACTATCAAAACAGATGGTGAAGAAGACATTAAATCGCTTGAACACGGTGCGGAGCTAACGGAGGCAGACTTTGCGAGCGAGAAGGTGGCGGGAGGGGTCGCCACGACCGTGGAAAGGTTCCCTTACCAAGTATCTATCCGGGTCGCCAACATAACTATATGCGGAGGATTCATCTTGTCCAAAAGTTGGGTGATGACGTCTGCGCATTGTGTTGACGGGTAAGTAACATAATCCCGTTGTCCAAAATTATTATGTATATGCCTACCCAAGGTTAATTTAAAATCACACATAATTTTTTTCCAACTTTTAAAAATTGTCCTTCCACTTACGAGATATGTAGGAACCGTTAATTTTGTGCATGCATGTTACTAGGCATCATTGTCAAATGCTGGTGTAACTTTATTTTATAAAAGGTTTTTTCGTTGTGCTTTTTCGTATTTTCACGAGAACCTGTATGTACAGTGCCCTTGAGGTGATTTTTCACAAAAATGGCGATATACAAATCATCAAATTATTATTATTATCATCTCGTGTTCCGAGTACGATCTATTTTTAAAACTAACTTTTGGCTCCAATATATATATGTGTATTTGTAAAATTTACCGTAACCTTTTTAATTTGAAATGAAATTAAACAATTACAAAGAATTCATAGAAAACTTAGAGCATATTTTATTTTTGTTATCATTTCGAAAACCTATTTCGATCTCGGTGAGTTACCTCTCGTAGTTTAAATAATACATTTATTCATTTTATAAAAAAATATATTTTTAAGTAAGTTCTGCGAATATTTGAGTTTTGATTTATTATTGTGACAGTTGTTTCAGTGTAAACTGTTTTAATTGTCACATGGTGACAAACAATCAAAGAAAAATGATCTTGTCTTCCCTTCTTACTATTTACAAAAAAAAGCTAAACAATATTATTCCTTTATAAATAAAATAATTCACCAAATAAGGGAAGGATTTAACAAAAGTAATCATTAAGTGAGAGAAAATAGATTTTATTAATAAGTGCTTCAGAGAATAAAATTTCAATTATCGCAATTGATTTTCCAAGTAAATCGGTTGTCACCGAAAATATTATTAGTATTTAAAAAAAAAAAACGAACATTCGCGGTTTACGAATAACCTAACAATATTTGAAAATATTCTACTACGATCCCACTAAGCGAAAGATGGAGGATTAAGCCAGTCGAGGAATTGATCTCACGATGCCTGGGTGGGACCAAGACGCGATGCCAACTCAGCCACTGCCCGGTCGCTTTCGACATCATAAAAATAAAAATGGGGTAGAAGTTAATAAAATCATATACATAAGTCGTCTCCATGTATCCTAGCCACAGTTTTATAATGGTTTTGAACGTCTAACAGCTGTCACAATAATGAAAAAAAAAACTCAAATTCTACCAAACACAATAATTTTTTTTGTTAAATTAAACAAAAATATTCGCATACGGTTTTCTACGATATAAACCCAACAAAAATAATAATATTTTAGTATTATTAGTAGATACTTCTAAAACGACAAAATAACAATAATTTTCTTCCAGAGCATTAGTTCCACTGATCGCAGTTCGTGCCGGAAGTACCGCACTCAACACCGGAGGCACCGTATTCCATGTCCTACAGTACGTGGTTCACTCCCTCTACAACGCTTCAAAGAGCAACGACTACGACTTTGCGTTGATCGAAGTCAACGGAACCTTCACGTTCAGTTCCGCCGTGAAGGCCATCGCGATCCCAACGCAGAACAATAAACTTCCGCTGTTGGGAAGCATTATCGTTGCGGGATGGGGCATCACTTCGGTAAACTTTAATGTATTTTCTCACTAATCTTAATCATTAAGCAGAAAATATGTCGTGTATAAAATTTGCTATGCTAAAATCATACCAACCCAACGGTGGGCTCTGGCGTATTTTTCTAACAGGAATGTGAATTTATTGTTCCATGGTCATTTTCCACACCAAGGTATAAGACAAAATAAAAATCCATAAAAGAATCAAATTTCTCTAAAGTTTTTGAGTTATAAACCTCTGAAAAAATTAAAGCCTCCTAGGCATTTTCCTAAAATGATACAGTTGGACGTAAGAATCAACAAAGCGGTCGAAAGGGGCAAGCAGAAGGCGGGTGATGGCACTATTGTCCGATCCCTCGCATTCATAACCATAATATATGAGAGGAGTATTCTTTTCATAAATTGTCGGACGTAGTTTGAAGTCTTCATTAGTTAAATTATTGTTTTCTCTATTACAACCTACCAATGATTTTTTTTTTGGCAAGGATTAGGTTACTTGATTTTGTCGATATTTTATAGGAAAACAATCTAGCATCCCTAGAACTGAAGGCTGTGAACATCAAGATCATCCCCCATAAGTTATGTCGTCTTCTATACTCCGGTACCTCCACCATCACTGCCAGGATGTTCTGCGCCGGAAAACTGGTTCTAGGGGGTAAAGGCAGCTGTCAGGTAGATACATCTATTTTAATAAACATCTCTATGATAATTTTGCAATCCTCCATCTCTTCAAATCTAACCTTCGTTTTCCCCTACAATCCCAATAAAATATTTTAATGAGACCTTCAACAAATTGCATCCTTAATGTCTTATTAAAATGTACCACCCACGGACAAAGGTATTTTAAATACTATGCAATTAAACTATATAATCACATGCCTACATCTTTAAAACAAACAAGATAGAATACATCAACACATTTAATAAAACATAATATCTCGATCTGAATAAAATCAAAAGGAACAGATTTTTTCCTTAACTTAATTATACCAAATCAAACATAACAACAATAAATATAAATAATTAATTCGCATTTTTGTCTTTTTTACAATATTTTTATTATTCTTAAACATAATTGTTCAAACATTTCAAAATAATACTATATCAAAATACGTGAACACCTCAGTACAGGTTCTCCTAGTGAGCCGTTCACGATACGCTACTATATGTCAATAATTTACACTCCGTAGATATCATTCTAAATAATACTTACTTGTATTATAAAAAAATTGTCTGTAAATAAATAGAAATGAATATATAAAATAAATAGATTCTCTTAGGTATACATAGACAGAACAAACTTTTAGTTTAGATGCACAATAGAATGATTTTGTTTGAAGGCTTGTATGGAAACCGTCATTATGTGGACATATATTCGTACTTACACGACTACAAATGAAAACTATTTTCACAGCACGTTTTTCACTTTTGTTGTACCTTTTAGCTCGATGCCGATTAATATGTAAAAATGCAAGACCATGAACATAGAAACAGAACAAATGCAAAGTTGACAATTATGAGACATAATCCTCCCGGGTTCATAAAAGTAGACACATTGAGAAGGGCACAGATAGAAATTTATCACTTTTTAATTAAGATTTTTTATTTAAATTCCAGAATTGTTTTCGACCTAATTACTTACTGATAACATTTTTCATTGATTTTGGTAGAGTTTATTTTTAGAGCTGTTTTTTTTTTAAATACTCGTCTATAAATTTGAAATCACTTAATATACACAGCTTAAAGTAAAGCTTAAAGTTTTTTAGTTCGCCAACCAGACAGACAACGTTATCGATAAGAACGTAAAACCGATTAAATTAAACTCGGACTACAATAATATGACATCATTTTTATGTCTGACAGAATACACTTTAATCCCACAAACAAATACATTAATAGTAAATGAGCATGTTTCAATGCTAACATGTTATTACATATGTCGAATGATTCTTTGGAGAGATTACCTTTGCTTTGAAATAAAATATAATTTTTTTTTTCAACTAATGAACAACTTTCCAAAATGTTTTATTTTTTTCCAGGGTGACATCGGAGGGGCCGCTGTTTATAACAATTTGGCAATCGGGGTGGCCTCATTTGGAGTCACTTGTGGAAATCCTATATTCCCATCTGTATTCTCCAATGTTGGCAGCGTCAGTGCATGGGTTAGCGGAGTTACGGGAATATAAATATATGCCTAGTCCAATTAGCTAACCCTTTCCACGTTACCAGAAAAGGAAGAACATACCTGCTTTGATATTGCCAACATTTTATGTACTTAGATACTTTTTATAAGGATATCGCTTTTGTATATTTTTTTACATTTTTTATCGATAATATAATACAGACACCTATGCTTATGCAAAATAAATGTTTTTGATGCAAATTATCAACGCCTTGTGTTTTTAAATTTACCCTATTAACTGAACACCGTAATGAGAGTTAATCCCTAGATACTCATGCAAAATGTTTCATTATATCTGTTCGTGTTTTATATTACATCTTATATGATACATGTTTTGTTTCTGATAACAATTTATGACTCGTCGCGTCAGGATTTAGTGAAAATTCTTCCAAATGTGATTATCTCTGAAATGTATGAAAACGTCAAAATTCAATGATAAAATTTTTCCGCACTTCTAATATCTGAGGTGATGTTTTATGTAATCGATTGTCTTTTGACTTTAAATTACTTTCAATTAACACTGTATACGTTTTCAGATAATGTCATATTTTTTAAAGAATCATACTGATAAAAATAATGTTTTTAAAAATAATCTCCTTCAATAACTATATGGACGAGATTCTCAATGTATGCAACTCGTGATAATTATCCAACTCAAATTGAAATAAAAGTTTTTTCCCACGAAAAAATCACACGATCAGTGTGTGTTACAATCGTGTTTTTTGGAAGGGACGCTTCTAAGATTTTCAATCGTATCTTTACCACCAAAATGTTTTAGATTACACCGTAGTTGAATAGACTAAATAATTATAAAGGTAAACAAATATTGTAATTATAAATAATTATAAAGTAATTAAATTAATAACTTTGTTTCTATACTACGCAACATTATAAGTATATGTATTTTAAATAAAACTGAACCATTCAGGAACTCAAAAGATCTCAGGCAAAAATACATGTTACCGATTTCAATACGTAAAAAAACTTTGCTTCAACGAAACTACAAACACCTAGGAATAAAATTCTTTAATAAATTGCCGGAAACAGTAAGATTCGTTAATAACAACTTTATAGCATTCAAAAAACAACTAAAAACGTATTCTGAAAACTTAAACTAAAGTGAAATATTAATAATTATAGTCAAAAATATAAAAAGTAATAAAAAACATATACTTTGTTTACACCACTTTATAATTAATTAATAATGACGCCCTAAAGTCACAAAGTCAACTTACAAATAAACAAACAACCCCCCCCATCCACAAAAATGCATGGCTGTTTATGAGGGTACATTTAAAAAAAATACATAGAGACGAAAGATATTATAAAAAAGAGTTGTCAACACATAAATTAATTAATTTTATGTCTCAATTATTATTATTTTTAAAAATAGATTATATAAAAAAAGATATTAATACAAACGCCATTGATAAACATACAAAAATGATAACTGTTATTGTGAGTCAACTTGAAATGTTTTGATTACTTTCCGGATTAAAAATAAATAAAAAAACACTTTTTTCGCAGTCACCTGATTTTTACCGCCACACCTTGTAAACACCATCCGAATTGACCAGCGCAATTTGTTTCAAGAGTTGATTGTAGTAATGAGGAGTCAATATTATTGTCCCTTAGTAATTAAGGTTTTGTCTTTTTGTCAGGTGTACGAGATGTTCGTGGCGGGCTACCAGTTCCAGGTGCTGTCCCCCATCTTCACGTGCCACTGGGGCCTGCAGAACAAGAAATCGCGGCCGGTATGGCGCGAGCGGCAGAACAGCATGAACCGGCGGCAATTCGACGTGTTCAAGCGGGAGGTGTTCGCGCGCTACCACAAGGACCCGTTGCGCATGCTGCAGCCCAAGAAGGCCAAGCCGCAGAAGGGGTGAAAAAACGCCCTCGCCGACTGCTCAGTCCGCGTGTTCGGGTGGAACCTCTTCAGGTGGAGCTGTGACAACAAATGAAACTATCTAAAGTGACCAAGTTGAGGACGTATTTAAATTCAAACATCAACATGACGAAACAAAGATCAGTGACAAGAAAAAAACTACATACGTGGCAAGCCTTTTAAGACTAAGTAATAAAATTCATTTAAATGTAATACGTATTTCTCGTATATTGATTGAATCAAGATTGAAACGGTTTTCGCAAAATGTCACTTACATTATTGCATTGATTTTACCTCATTTCCCAACTTTCATCTACCGCTTAACTTTTCTATACTCCAATTCCAATAACCTCACTACTTTTCCCAAACATGACGCTGTAGTTTCACTGGTTTTGAGCGGTTTAAACTATCGTGCATTATCACATTACTTTGTTCTCAGATCTATCCCCAAATATCCTCCCCCCCCTCCCATTTCTCCTCCCTATATCATTCAGTCTTAAAAGATTCCCATAACTGGGATACTGTCCTGAAAAAACAAATAAATATGGGAACTATGTCCACCTACGTTAAGAATGTATTTTCGCAGAATTTCTATAATGTACAAATAAATGTACGGGCAGAGAACACAGCATTTATTTAGTGTGAATGTTATTACGAATTCTCACCCCTTGTATTATCACCACAACTTCGGTAGCGCAGCCCCAGTGACAGGACCTAAATTACAAAACTTAACGGCAAAAACTTAAGTGACAAAACTTGAGTGACATCCTCTGGTGACATCTGATTCGTTTCCGGTGATTCGGGTCAAATGAACTGTCACCGAGTTTTGAGTGTTTCTAGTCGGACTCGTTGGTCAAACTTTGATGGAAGTAGTTATGTTATTCTTGATTCGGACTGTCCAAAAACTAAGTGTCAAATTTTGATAAAAAGTGGTAAATGTAAAAATGTTAAATTCTATTTTGATAAATCTTCGCTTAGAAATCTTTCATTCTATGTACTCATCCATCTAATTACTTTCACGCATTCAAATTATTTTTATTAATAATTCTAGGGATCGATAATTTTTCAATATTTAGGATGCAATCACATGTTCTAATAAAGTCGATTTTTTATGATATTACGTAAGGTAAGTAAGTTCACCATTTTGCAATGTAAATTCAGCAAATTTAATAATTTGGTGCTTTGGATGTGTACTTGGCAAGCGAAATATTATTCCGCATTTTGCGCTTGAGAATATTAATGAATTTTCAAGGATACCAATGTTTTAAGTTAAAACTCGCTTGCTTACGTGAATAATCACAATTTTTCATACTTTAATCAGTATTTTAATGGTAATAACAGAATATTGTAATATTTTGTATAAATACAATTGTCTGCATGTACCTATACTTATTTTTTTTATTTCGTTTTGTAACATCAAAGATTTTTGAAATTAATTTTAATATCCCTCCACGTCTGTAGTCCAGTTGATTTGCATTATATCACGAACCCACGCACTAATTCACTATCGAATAAAGGTAGTAGATTGACCGTAGGTAGGTGAAAAATGATATTAGGTTGACAGCCTCCATGGTCGAAGGGTATGGTCCTCGACTACGAATCCGGAGGTCGCGGGTTCGAATCCCGGCGGGCGCAAGAATATTTTGTTAAATTAAATTGTGTCGTATTACATTTAATTCATATAAAATAATATATAATATACTTGCGGCACATTCCAGAATGGCACCTGCTGTAAGTATCGGCCTGATGAAAGAAATTCATAATTGAAACGTTGCTAGAAATGGCTTTAGCCGAGTTTCGTGAACAGATCTGAATAGCCGGAGACTTACCAACCTTCCTCTTCCCCATCTCCTTCCTCTCACCATACCCTTAAGTCTCACAACATACCCCAATTGGGGATGCTATAGTCTCACTGGATCTGGTTAGCAGAAATCAATTGAGGCTCTTATGCGGCGTTCACATAAGTTATCGCTTAAGTTGATTTTATTGTTAACGATACCATATCAGCAAAATGATTATGTACTTAATTTTTCTTTTATACAACGTAAAACATGTAATAAATGTGGGTAGTCGTGCATAAAAGCAATTAAGTTAATATGAAGAAGAATTTGGTGAGATTTTCCAGTAATTTCAATTCAGATTCTGACAGATACCTACAAAGCGATAATATTTACGATCTTAAGAATTCATTGGTCACTGCGCAATATATTATTATGTACAAACACACGCTCAAATTTTCAATATAAGTTTTCTATTACTTTATGTAGATTTGTAAATTTGCCATAATGCTTTTGTACCTACTTTTGATTTTTTCATATTATTTAATGTGATACAATAAATGTGTGTAGTTGAAATCAATTACTGTTGTGAAAAAATCGTCAGTGAAATTATATCTAATAAGTAGTTAATGAATATTGATTTTATTCCTCACATCAATAATTTTATATTGATAATTAAAAATATAAAAATTTTAACACCGATTATTATTTTTGTACTAGCCAAATTTGAAATCCTGTACGTACCTACCTTTTAAACGCCAATAATTAAGATCTAAAAATATTTTGTATAAATGTGAAAAATAAATTGATGTAATATTGATATTTGGATTTACTGTTTTTTGTTTTGTTTTTTGAGTGGCGATAATAAGTTTTGATTTTAAAGGAGTTATGTTCTTCGAGCCAAAACTTTTTGAATATTTTTCTACAATTCGGATATACAAATTGGGCCGGTAATTAAACACAGAATTTTCATCTATCTGTCACGTGCAAAGCTTTTCAAGGAAATTTATTCGCTTTTCTGCTGGCTTGTTGCGGACATTTCGTAATGTATGTATATTATGAACGAGCGGGATCGTTTTTACAGTTGTTAAATTTACATACATCCAGGCGCCGCGAGTTCGTGAAAATATTATTATATTACTTTTGATGCTTGCTTTTGTTATATGTTAGTTCAGTTGTTTAAAAATACATGCATATTTCGTCACTTCAAATTTACGTAGTGCCATTTTTTTTTAATAAATTGTGATTTGAATACCACATTTTAGCATTTTTTAATTGCTATTTGTGCGTTATCGCCCACCACATATTTTTAAGGTTTGTTAATTAGTTATTTAAAGTGAACCGAACCTAAACTAGTTTTTTTTCAAAATTTTATTTACCTAATTTTTAAACCATAAAAATATGTGGTGGGTAAACTAGTTAAACTTTTTTTTTCAAAATTTTATTTACCTAATTTTTAAACCATAAAAATATGTGGTGGGTAAACTAGTTAAACTTTTTTTTTCAAAATTTTATTTACCTAATTTTTAAACCATAAAAATATGTGGTGGGCGATAAACCACATATACAAATAAAATACATAAACTTTAATATCTGAATGATAAATATAACCAAGAAATCAGAAATAAAAATAAATAAAATGAATAAGAAAATAAAATAAGTAAATATGACATACCTACACAAATAAAATGTTACACATTTTATTAAAAATAACTTATCAAAGCTTCCAAACCTCGTTAATTATTATTTTTTTTATGTTTAATTCGTAGAACTCAATTTATTTTTATTTAATATAAATCCAAATTTAATTATGTTTTGTTTAAGATCTGCAAGTATTTTAGTTTTTTTTTTTTAATTTTATTATTATGACAACTCTTTTCTTCATTTAGGTTAAATTTATAAAAAAAAACTTAAAAACCTCATTGTAATATATTAATCATTTATTTTTTAATCAACTCTCAAAATAAAACATGAAACTAATAACACACAGAAAAAAAGATAACGGTAGCAATTGGGACTCGAACCCAGGACTTCGGAGTCTATCCGGGACCTGCGCTCTAATCTACTGAGCTACTGGTGCCCTAATCCATTCCGTCATTGTTTGATTACTATCGTATTTCGATTTCTAAAAACTTTCAATGTCATCTTCAATTAATTTCCATATATTTTGATTCATATAAAAATGTTATTCATAAAAAAAAATATTTACATTTGTGTAGCAGCACAGCTTCACGTTAGATGCATTTGCGATTCATAACTTCATATTCGATGGAATCTTAGAATTCTTCATAATTTATTTAAAAATAAAATAACATATAATTTTACAACAAAACAAAATGTATTGCTGCATTTGTCATCATGTAGGTAGTTTCAAAATATATATCAACATTTTAAAATCCATGCTAGTTCAATAAATAAACAGTATTTTGTTTCTTCAGCGCATTTGTGGTGATTTTTCACAAAAACGGCACTATACAAATCATCCAATTATTATTATTATTAGTTTCTACTGTAAAGTGAACAAAATGGACTTAACTTATGGTGGCAATATGTATGAAAAGTGTCATGAAAATACATTTATCACAATTCGCAACAACTGTACATCTGCTATTTTACTTATAAACATGGTGTACCTTTACGCGTCGCAAAAGGTCGGAATAGTGAAAAACTTATTACCACTGCTTACGTATGGTTTAATGGGCCTTACAGCGGCCCTAAGACATACCAACACTGAACTAGCGCATTATAATCTAATTGTAAGACGGTTAGTGTAAATACGTATTATTGCTCAGTTAGGAACCTTGGCGAACATGAGTATTATTTCATACATATTTAAATCACGATAAAAATTTGCTTACTTTTTATTTTCCTACAATTGCTTTAATATAATTTTAATATAACTTGTTATGAAAGCTTATGACCTGGACGTAGAACGTACAAATCATTTGCAATTGCAATTTCTGTGCAAAGTGTAAGTATTTAACGTATTACGCTGTCGCTCCGGCGCTACGGATGCAAAGTTTTTGAAGTAGCGTTTATTTTGAATCATTAAGGGGTAGATAAATAATCATAATGCTGCCACTTCCATTCGCGGAACTATGTGTAAATGTAAATTAAATTCTCTTCAAAGTATACGGCGCAGTGTGTTTGTGTATTTTCGAGTTATAAAGTTTTAGTTGGCACAATAAGTCTTCACTGAAACCAGCGGACCTCTCGTCCGATCCTGTTTCCCAACTCGGTAACTTTGCCGGTACACCGGTAGACCCGACTGCCGACATAGACTGGTAGAGCTCAATAATGTATTACAGTAAGTAGCCAAGTTTACCCAAGGTGCTTTGAGAAAGGTGTTTTATCATTTTATGATTTGATTTTATGTAAGTGCCTACTTAACTGGTGATGGGCGTATTTGAGGTAATCATCTCTGAATGGTCGCTTATTTTAGCAATCGATACATTAAGAGTTGGTAAATAAGCCCTGGTGATATTAAATGGGAAATTGTCTAAGCGTTTCTAAAAATGTTTCTTTTCAGTACAGTTTTTAATATGTTTATTTAGAAGTGAGATGTTAAAATTAATAGGAAGCAAATTTCTGCAATTCACAAATGCTAAGCTCGAAATGTGCTACTTCTGCGTGGGTTGAAGTCCGCAATGAAGGCAAAGGTAACAAATATTAAACCTAAGATTGTTCCGTCTAATGGAAAGGAATGGTTATTTATATTAGTAAAGAATTACTTTCTTGAAAGGTTCCACGCAGTAAAATTTAGAATTACTTAGTATGCAATCGCTGAGAAGAAACTTGAAGAAACATTATTGTAAAATCATTGTACTATGAAACGCTGGAGCTAAAGTTAATCCACTGAAGAGATAAACCGATGAAAACATGTTGTGGGCGTGTCTGTGTGCCCGAAGTAACCTTTCTGCTGAAATTGATCAAACATTTTAAAATATCGAGATTCTTTCTTCAGCAGGTAAAATGTTTTATTGGCCTATCCTGGGCTTAGGAGTAGACAAATATTGGCACCATCAGCTTTCTGTCAAAATTGTATAAATCACACGTCTAGGGATTATTATCTGTTCATTGAGTTAACATTTGGGATGTCGGATTCCCACAAGCTTAATCTTCCTTGGCCTGCCGGTATGCCGGGCATAAAAGGCGTTCTGCGCGCCGTGCGCTTGCTGACCGTAATTTTGTAATTACTCACCTTTTTTTATAAAACGATGTTCTTGTAAATTGTACCACATCAGATAATGATTATATGCATAATACCGTATTGGGTGCTCCTGAAAATACGTACATAAATAATTCACAACAAAACACCGTCCAATGGCGCTAGCCTTACGGAGGTCAGCAAATTTCAAATATTTTTTATACGACTTGCGCCCCATTTCAAGCAATGCAAATGTCTGATGGTTCATATTGTTGATAAGCGATTTTCATTCATTTTAATATATTACCAACATGTTTTAAAGCAAAAACCCATGAATAGATAATAATGTATAATAACAAAGCATTTATATAGCGCAGTTTTGTGTTATTTCACTTCAAGTATGGCGTTGCCAACGCTGGCATACGATGAGTATAAATATTGCGTTGCCCTGGCACGATAGAGGTTAGTCCTTTACTGGAGTATTTCATTATAAGATCGAGGCCGTGGAACTACTCCCATAGAAATTTAAAGAAAGATAATACAAAAAGAAGAGATAAGAAAAGAATAACTAAAAGATAACTAGCGTGGCTAAGCGGTAATGTCCTTTTCCCTAGCCAGAGGTTGTGGGCATACAACCCGGCAAAGCACAAATTAATATAAATTCATCTTTTAACGCCATCATTTCCACATGAATTTAAAAAACAATATAATATTTGCTGATCGCGAGACATTCCCAGTATCAATATGGCGAGAGACCAACATTCTAAATCAAGGCTATGTTTTGTGACCACATTTAAAACCAGGTTTCATTTAATCCATCCTCTTCCACTTCCTCATAATCTAACATATTTCAAGATGTTTCAGTCATCCTGGATCCAGGCGAGGAGACTCTTATTTGATGTGACATAAAATACGTGTGTTTTTCTTTCAGAAATACCAGTTCTCAAGAAGTTGCTTTTTATAGACTGGAATGGTATCACCCTAAAGGTAAGAAAATATAAAGATTACGCTGGTGTTAAATATTTAATAAATAATCACGAAAAATATGTTTTAACACATTTTAAAAACTGTTTGTTACAATGATTAAATCGCCAAAAACCGATATTGTTTCATCAATATCACTGTTAAAATGCTGTTAGGGTAAGGTAAGGTTTTTATTGCGACTAATTTATTTCCAGAATTGTAATATGACCAATTAGTTTAATATTAAGTTCGGATTGTTTCACAGAATAAGAAGGATTAATGAAAATTTCAAGTTCCGTGAAAGTTTTATTCAAGTTCCGTTATTATTCAAGCACTGTAATGTAATAATACTCGTACCAGAACTTGGATAGAACTTTCACAGAGCTTGAATATTAACATTGAAATTTTGATAAATCATTCAAATTCTGTGAAGCAACTCGCCCTTACAAAGAGTTAATTACAAAGTACTTTATTTAAATACTAACAGTGCAAAATATATAATATTATATTAAATAAAATAGTAGTATTGAGGTGGAATTATTACCCGATAGCCATACCTTCCAACTAACCCGCATTCCGAGTAGTAATAAGACAAATATTGTAGCGTTTTCCACGTGGTATGAATTAAATAAACACTAATCCATAAATTCAAATTAAAACAGTATATTAATTCTGGTGAAAATATCGTTTTTTTAATTTGGCATTGGAAAGTGAGATGTAGAATGGTACAACAAGTTAAATGTAATATATGCAGGTATGAGATTTGGTGCAATATTATCATATGTATGCATATTGGGTTTAGTGACAACCTGACCAGTCTCGACACCTTCAGCTTACCGGGTGTCCAATTTTACTCTGGCTCAGTTAAGTGGTCAGGATTATGGATTATACCAAACTCCTTCTCTACCATGGCATTTCAAATCAGACGACATAAAGCTATCGTACACTCAATAAGTCAGGTCCACCGACCATGTGTACCATTAGGTGTCCTTACACAAACAAATCCGCAGAAACACTTCGAACTTTATCTATTATAGCGGGAAGCTTAAATCTTATAATGTGTTAACGCCTCCAGTAAGGTCAAGTTCAGACATGCTTTTTAAGCATGCGGAAACAATCCGCTTGCTTGCCGGAAAGCATGCACGTCCCAATTATCGCCACAATCCATATTACATGATTTTGTTTTTCGTACAATAGTCTTTTTGTCATATATCAGCAGACAATATCTAATTCAGTTTTCAGAGGTTTGTCGAATTATTTGGTTGCTAATAATAATAATAAAGTATACATACAATAGTTATAAAAATAAACAAAATATGTACAAAAGTTTAAAAAATAAAATAATAATAAGATAGTAGGTTAATGACAGATGACCCATAAATAAGAAAAAAAAATTAGTGCATGAAAATAAAGCCTTTAAGGTGCTGCGGCATTTAAATTCTCCAGTATGCGTCGATGCTGGAGGCTGGACTGAGGCGGGCCTCCATGATGAGGATATTTCCGGAGCTGTTTATTCTTTCCCTCATTCCAGCCACCCTGGATCTTATAAAGGCTGCAAAACCGGAAACTAACACCTCCGTGGACATACAGGAAGCGCTGCAGTATCTGGGGAGGCCAAACATTATGCGGAAGGCGTTATTGTACTGTACACGAAGTTTTTCCATACTGATTTTTTTATAGTTTGCCCAGACTACACTAGTGGACAACATTGCGCAGAAGGCAAGGAAGAGAGTCCCTTTCACAGCGGTACTACAAAGGGGTTTAATATTTATGGGATTTCAATAATGTGTTCACCTTCTCATGAATGCTATAATGTCTAATACAAATCCGTTAGGCTATACCCACACGACGTTTTGTTTTACTGGATCGTGATTTACCAAAAAGTTGTCTTTCCTTTTGTTCCATTTATTCAACATTCTCGATTTAAATAATATTTTCCCCTCACGCTGCTGTTTTTGCCACTTTGTCTTTGTAAATATCCACAAACTTGTCACCCAGCACTGATCTCTGTTCTACCAACGTAAATGATAGTTACCTATGTATTTGTTTATGAAAATCATTTTATTTCTCCGACATTATGAATGCCCGCGCAACGCGTCCTCTCTGTCCAAGTGTCACTGGGGTTCTGAGAATCCATCATCATGTGAACGTATTGATACATCTCCGTATGTTTTAAATGGCAAATTTGTCTTTTATTTTATCAGTATAGTACGCACTTGTTATTTAGCAATGCAAAAATATTAATATAAATTCAAACAAATAACAAAGAAACGAAAATTTATAAAAAAAGATACACATATACGTTTAATATTAACAACGTCATCGAAAAAGTATAGGTAATCAGAAGCAAATTCATTCCGCATTCGTGATTTGTTGACAAAACCGGATGTCGCATTATTTATTTTATTATATACGCCCTATGTGGGCTTTTACATATTTAATTAGTTATAATAGTGACACAGGTTCAAAAAACATCGCAGTAGGTACATAGACAAAATAACGAACAAATACAGGAATATCATAGTGTAAGTACCATTCCAAGTAATTAGCTACAGAGGCGAATATTCAAAACATACCTCACATTCACTGATACGATTATGACGGATCCGTAATTTTTCATGATTCGTGATACCGAAGGCGCGTGTGAACTTACTCGCAGAAGTTCTTAAGCTATTCGTAAAAATCACGATCCGTCAAAATGTATACATATGTAGCATGTAGATCGCAAAGGCCATTCAAAAAACTTTTATATGTAACCTTCATGATATTATAGTTTACTTTTATACCACTTTGAGATATAATTCAGCGCTTGCTTTTTTATAGCATGCTGGTTGTTTCGGCATGCCAGAAAGGCACGCGTGAACTGTCCTTAACTATTCTACACCCTACACAGAGCATATAACCTTTTATAAACATGTACACATACAGGCCAACTTTGGGGGAATCATGAAAGTACAACAGAAGATCCTAACTCAATGAAATTAGCGAAAGTTTGTTGGAAATTCCTAAAAGGGACTCTGAGGGTCGGCAGGGCGCATGCGCTTAATCTTAATTGTTATCGTATTTAAGACAAACTTCAACTCCTATTGTAGGGAAGAGCTTTATTCAAGGTGGTCGCAGTTCATAAAAGTTCATATTTTCATATATCTACAAATGAACACTACCTTACGAAGTTCTCGGAGGCTTGTTAAATTAATGGTTAAATATTTAGGTTGGCAAATTTACCTATTCACCCACCTGAGGTTATATCATGAGGCATATACGAGTTCATGACTGCTAAACGGTGGGGCAAAATATTCACTCTCGGCGGTCTCCGTAACATTTTGGTATTTTGACTTTTACACCCGAGGTTGTTGGCTCAATCCCATCGCACAATTATTTTTTTATTTTTTATTATTTCACACCACTATTAAAAATATAATTTCTATTGTGATGGGAGTACGTAACACGTAAAAATATAATTCTAACATTAAATTTTAATATTTAATTTTATTTGTAAATTAAAATATTTAATTATTTTTATAAACAATAATTATTAGCCTGAAACACTCATCCAAATTGAAAAAAAAAAAAAAACCTTTCCGAGCAAAGATAAATGTCGCCGACAGGACTCGAACCTGCACCCTTCTGATGTCCGGTCAGATGCTCTACCGTTGAGCTACGTCGGCTTATCGCAAACCCGCCAAGTTAATCAATATATACTACTGTTTCATTCAATAATTACTGTTTTTATTATATTTTTCACCTGTAAACAACCAACTTTATTAGTATGAGAAAGGCTTGTAACGGCTAAATCCCTCAAATAGATGGCGTCGAGACAAATTATGTCTACATTTTATTGGTGAAAATTGCTTTGACTTGTCAAATATTTATTAATTGATAACTAAAGTTCTTAAAAACTTAAGACAAGATTTTTGTGCATAGCGCAAAGGGTAACAGTTATTTTTATAAACAATAATTATTAGCCTGAAACACTCATCCAAATTGAAAAAAACCTTTCCGAGCAAAGATAAATGTCGCCGACAGGACTCGAACCTGCACCCTTCTGATGTCCGGTCAGATGCTCTACCGTTGAGCTACGTCGGCGACATTTATCTTTGCTCGGAAAGGTTTTTTTCAATTTGGATGAGTGTTTCAGGCTAATAATTATTGTTTATAAAAATAATTGTTACCCTTAGCGCTATGCACAAAAATCTTGTCTTAAGTTTTTAAGAACTTTAGTTTATCAATTAATAAAATATTTAATTTTATTTTGAAAATGAATTTATATGTTTTTTAGTTATTAATTCACGCTGTCAAATTTATATTTATTTAATTTTATAAAAATTTCAAAACCTTCTGCTACGTAAATCCTACAATTTTAATATCTTGTCATTTTTGACGGGTCTGTGCTAGTTCATTATAATTTACGTCTTTCCATACGTGCGAACATGAACTTTTCAAAATTGTACTCAATGGGTGTTTTGAGTAATTTATCAAAAGTAAGAATTTTTTTCAAATTTAAACCACCGATTAAGTAAGTATCTACCTATAATGTATTTTATATGGATTACTTTATAGCTATTGTTTTATAAGTTGAACTATACAAGTTAAGTTGCAGGTAACTCAGAATAAATAAATTCTTGCTCGTATTCCTAAAAATAAAATAAAAATGTATCTCTCAAATTTATTTTCATATTAATATTAATAATACAAATATATTTATTTTTTTAATTTCTATTTTAAATTTGTTATTCAATGTTTTATAATTTTTTTTTATTGTCGTTTTTGGTTAATTACTTACGTACTTTAATCATTTTTTTTTAATTTTTATAATTTGTCTATTATTACATAATTGTGTTCTTATTTTTATCATTTGTCTATACTAGAAATTATTTTTCAGTATTCATATGTTCCTGATGATGAAATCATCGCTTTCGAAATATGTAGATATCAATATATATTTATAAAGTGGTGAATACTTAGAATATGTTTTAATTCGTTTATTAATAATGACGGCACAAAGTGAATAGCAATCGTTTGAAGAAATTATCAATATTACAGGGTTTATAAACCTCAATAAGTTGAATAAATATTTATTTCGTTACGCATATTCAAAAGCATTAATCTAATAATGTTCATCAGTTTCAGCGTTGATAATTTATTCTTGAGGAATACTTAACCTTCGGGATAGGATTTCCAATATCTTCATAAATAATTGCCTCGACGAACCATTTTCGAGAATACACCTTTCAATTAATTATCATTTATCATCTTTCTTCCAAAGTCCAGGGAAGTTGGATCCTTTCATATTTTGTTGTTTTGAGACTTCCTTTATTATTCGATGGAAAGATCACAGAAAAAATATAGATACAATCAGACTCACCCCATACACGAAACGAGAGAAAGAACACGCAATAAACGCAATCCCAATAATAAATATTGTTTGTACAAAACAAATGTTTAGATATTTTTTTGGCCTCGTAATATAAACGTCAGTTCATGAAAATAAATATCTGGCGGGTTGTACTGAAACAATGGAATCTTCGCCCAACTATGAAGTAACCCCTAAACCATTTAATATGAACCCGCCCTGGGAGCGTGTTATGTTTACTCACATTTCTGCCAGGACGGAGATTCAGTAGAAGTTTCCAGTTATTTGCTATAGTTCTTTGACAATCCCCTTACTCGAGGGGATTGCGGTGTGAAACCGCGCGATATGCTTAAGTAAATAAAGCACGGGAGTAACACACGCACCTCCCTCCCGCCATTGCCACTGCCGCTGCTACTGACGATGTTGGCAATGCTGGCGACGCGACGCACAGTGCTGTGATCCCATACAAAGCTGGGACATTAATTAAAAAAAAAAAACAAAAAAGTACAAATCAATAACAATCACACATGGCGATCATTAGCAAAGAACTGTTTCCCAAAAATAATTACATATAACGATGCAACAGGTTATTTTTTATGCTCGCATTTTGTTGAAATTTACACAATTATTCATAGCAAAAATTAATGTGCGAAAATAACGTACATACTAGTAGCCTCCATACTCGAAACAAATATTAAAAAAAAACTTTATATTTACTACTCTGCGCGTTGTGTCTGAGGTTTACACCTTTACAATATTATAGACTGCATCGTGTCTAATTGTGCATCATTATCTGTGATTATTTCTGTGAAATTGTTATTTTGTAATTAACGTCGTGCATTATTCATCCAACCTGTAGGATTGTTACTTATTTGTACACCTTTTTTTGTTCCAAGTGTTGCATCCAATCGTAGCACTGTGCGACTCCGGCATACTCGTACCACTTCCCTCCCGGGACCTACCTTGTTCCCTTTAGGCAGACACATTATTATATTTGTCTATCAGATTAAATTTGTGTTTGAACACCTAGTCGGAGCTTACGTAGAGGTGCGGGAAACAAACAAAGAGGGAGGATTCCACGGGCGATTAGTATTTTAGTTTGGCGGAAAAGGCTTTATTTTATACTTACTCGACAGTTCGCCTACCCTGTTTTCTTCTCGACCCTTTTTGTCCTATATCGCCGCGTAAAAATATTGCAGAAGTGGTTTAAATTTTCATTCGTTAACAGTTTTCTTACTGCGTTGGGTTCGTTTAAAATAATACTTAACCAACATTCCCAAAGCAGGCGTGACCGCGGGTTTGTTTATATTTACCAATATTTAAGTAACAAGCCGTTATTATTTAGGACGTTAAAAACTGTATTTTATTATTCTACCGGTTTGTTTTAACGTTTAATACTGACGTTGAAATGTGGTAACTACGTGAGAAATACCTATTTATGAGTATTCGATAATCAATATAATAACGCCCTAGAAATGTATGTTTCAGAAATTCCTTAAGCCAACATTAGTTAAAAGACACTACATTAAAATGTATTCTGAATGTGGACAGTCGCAGTAGGTAACAGAGGGTTAAAATGAAAATTAATCTGGTGTTAAAAAAATAATGCACCCGAAAATATTTGCTTGTCGAGATTAATGTTTATTGTTATATAGGTACATATATTCATTCCACAAGCAAATTGGTAATTTTAAAAAATAAACAATCCAGATTTTTTTCAATCGTAACCAGTTCAGCCTATCGGCACAAGTTGCCATTGTGTAAAATATCTTAAATAACAATATGTCATTAAACGTTTCGTTGTACATCAGAAATCCTAGCTCAATAAAAGAAATTCCTCACTTTTTTCAAATTACCTTAGTTTTTTACAAGGCACTAAGTAATCTTATCTTCATGATAAGATTTTTATTTTTTTACTGTAGCAAACGCATAAAAAGTAATAAATAAATCAATTATCACACACTTGATGGCAAACTACTTCTGGCAACATCGTGCAAGTCACGTGGAAGAAACATACAGATAATATGATATATGATTTATGCCACCAAGATGCACCCACTTTCTAATGATTGGCATTAAGATTGTTATTACGACAAATGGGTTTATCACGTAGCATTGCTTTTATGATGCAGATAGTACCACATCTGATATTTTATTGTTGAAAAATTCAATGGTTCACATAGATTTAAATATGTACTGGAGAATTCAGATTTCGTTAATTTGTGTAAAAAAGCGAAAAGGCTCTAATGATCGAATGCAGATATCCAATTTGTATTAAATTTAGTAGGGATTTGTGTTTATTTTGTTGAACTTATTGAAACTAGTTCCAAAACAAGATGTAAGTAGGTATACCAGGAATAAACAAGGACGTTGAAATGAAATCAGACTAATAAAAAAAAGCCAATACGCAAAACAGTTTGGTCTATAAATCTATAAAGAAAATAAAAATTACAATGTGTTTGTCGGAAAGCATAAAAATACCACCAGTAAATTTATGAGAGATTGAAAGAGCCACCTTAAGCTACGTTAAAATATAACGTAATATTATAATTCAATATTATGTTAGTTATAACTAGTTAATAGTAAACATAGATATATTAATACAAATACAGTAATACATATTTGAGTACATTTATTTAAAAATTGTCTATTAAATTGGTTTTATAACTGTTTTCCCATCCAGAATTATGAATCTATTCGATTCACTCGGTCAACCACTATATTTCAGTTTATAAATGGCGACGCTATCAGTGAAATCACTATTTCGATTAATCTATACGACGAATCGGTTTACATTGTGGCGAATGAAAAATATGCTTTGGATAAATAGAACCCTTTCCTAGAAATTCTTTTGATGAGAGTTAAAGTAAAAAATGTTAATTACGTTGTAAAAGATATAAGAGTAAAGTGCTAAATACATTTTTTTTCATTAGAAAATTATGAACGCATGTAAGAAAGGTAAAAAAAGTAAGATTATTTGTGAAAGATTAATATAATTTTTTTTTCTCTCTTACGAAATTCTTCACAAAATAAATAAAAACCGCATTTTGCGCTCAAAACAAACATTTACAGATGCTCTATATTCACGGTGTCATAAGACACGGCTTGTAGCAATAGTTTTGGCTTGTATATTCCTCGTAACGACTTTCCACACTAGTGACAAAATCCATGTCAAAGAATTGCGTAATTCATGATTCAAATGAATATTTTAGCTATACATCACGAAAATGCCACTCGAAGATCTTAAAATAAAAATATTTTCCATCGATTTCCATAATACGGTACCATTTAAAAAAAAAATAGTGAACATCTTAGTTGGCTGAATGAGGTGAATATTATGATGTTCAACATATGCATGATTCAGTGAGTGGTTTTAAATAAATAATTTTTTTCAATTAAGTTCATAATAAAGTATTGAGCGATTACAAAAATATACTTAGTATTCACCACTTAATAATTTATACATATAATATTGTAACTATTTTTGCATAGGAAAGACTTCTAGAAATTTCAATATTAGAGTTAAGGAACACCTAAAGTGTTCCGAATAACAACTCTTCTGAAATTGCAAATCATATTTTGGAAACCAATCATTCGTTTGATATAAATAAAGTTTTAAAATTTTTACATACAAATGCAATCGGTTTACAATTAGATAAATTAGAAATTTTAGAAATCTGAAAAAGCGTTAATAGTGAATTAAATTTAATAAATAATCTTTTTTTTTATTTAGAATTTATTTTCACATTAATATTAATAATAAAAATAATCGCTGTTAAACGGGCA